>NW_021031394.1:0-20007 GCF_004153795.1 Camellia sinensis | reverse complement strand
TATCGGATTTGGATCTTGAACAATTACTCTGCCTGGGAACCAAAGGACTTTAAGGGATTATATGAAACAATTACTTCTACCTAAATTAAAAAAATGATAACAACCAAAGGAGCTTCAAGGATATATAGTGTATGAATGGTTCGGTTGGATGGGCATAGTTGAACGAATTTAAATTTATAGGATACAGATTTTTGATTGGTTTATTTATTGAGTGGATGCAAATTAACAATTCTGAAAGAATATGTGTAAACATCTCTCGAGTAGATTATGTTTTGGCATGTGTGCCTATTTTGCCAATGTGGGTGTGTGTTTTCTAGAATAATACTTCTTGCCACCAAATTGTAATGATGCAATAAAATCAACATAGAAATTATTTGTGTAAATATCAGAGAAACCATTGCGAGCCATGTTTGTTCATGTGTAATGAAAAAATTTACTGGCTTACTAGTTTTTTAAAATTATAAATATTAATGTATATTGTAAAATTTTGTGGAATAAGATTTTGTTGCCTGTATTTACTTTTTGTGAGCTGTTTGGCAACTTTTATTTCCGTATTTTTTATGGCTCAATTACTTGTTGACTTCGCCAACTAAAGTAAACTTAGTCTGTTCTTTATCCTATGTTTTAAAGTAATGAATTCATGTTTATTAACCATCCAGGTAGCCATCTATGCACAACATAAATTTGCATTGAAGCAATTCTGAATGATGCAATTACAATAAATATTTTAGATTCCTCCTTCTTCTTGTTCATAGTTTGATAGGTTGAAGTGCATTTCAAATTTTTCTTTGTTTTTGTGTTTAATGGAAATATTCAATTTCTCTTTCTTTATATGGCTTCAGAAGATGCTAAGAAATTGGTTAACCAAGAGCGGTCCTTTGCTGTGCGGAATGAGCAGTGCTAGAGCAGGGTGCAAAGATTTGGGAGGGTGGGGGACTCGTTAGGAAGAAGAAAGAATTTCCCAGACCTCAGGAAGCAGGTGCTCAACTGAGTTGTTTGGATTATATGCACATGTATACATGGTGTTATGCATGTCTAAGAAGTCCACCATTTAAGTGCATATGCTATTTTTTTTAAATGCATGAAAGAAAACTGCGTGCTTGTTTTTAAGGCAAGGGCTTGTCCAAGGCCTAGCTTGAAGAGTTAAGGGATCTGCCAAAGCCTGTTCTGATCACAACCCCAAGCCAAATTGGTTGCCTTAAGCCCAACTCAAAAGATTAACTTCAACGACCTTGGGTTAGTCCTGGGCTATCCTTTGACAAATAAACTCCAACAATTTTTTTCTGTATCTCTCGAGGTTCTTCTGCCTCCTGCTCACTAGCGCGGTAGTATGTAAGTCGCGCTCAAATCTCGGTGTATCATAATCACGTGGGGGTGTGGGCGAGAGTGTAAGTGGTGTATCTGCTCTCGCAGTTCAATAGCTGATACTGCGTGTACATGCGTGGAGTGCGCTGCTGCGATTCAACTACTCCTCCTCGTGATAATATATACATCTCGATGCGCGTGAGAATATATAACAGGCGTCATCTCTTCGTGTGATAAGTAATAATTCATCCTTAACTCGCTCAGCTCCTCTGATTGTCGTACTAATCTCTTGTCTCTCCTGATTTTCTAATGTGGGCAATGTGCATGTTAAGATGAGTAATATTCATGAGCAGTCCTGATGTATCTAAATTGTTTGTAGAAGATGCTTGATTGCTTACTGTTGTTTGTTTTGTCCAATATTGTTCGGAGCCTTGTGACGAACTTCTCGGAGGAGGTTCATAGAGGCTAGAGAATAAATTGTTGCACTCAGCCCAGCAAGGTATGTTAAATGGAGTCCTTGCCTCAGTTCGTGACTGTGGGAGTGATTGTAATTTTATCAAATAGATATCAATCAATATATATTTCTTTGTACAACTCCAATAATATACAAAACATACATACTCTCTGGAGTAGTCAATTCACGATACGATGATGAACCATAAACTCCTGAATAGAAGACATATATATTATTACTTACTTTTGATTTCTGAATTCTGTTCGCAATCATCTATTTGATAGCTTCTGTGATTTTTAGTTTGCCTGTGGTGTTAAATGACTGTGACTTCTTACAGGTGTGTGGGTTTGCTTAATTTTTTATCTTGTCATTATGATGTCCTTGTGAGTATGCAATGGCTATGTGTGGTGTGTGGTGCATCATACAAGTGGTGCCAGATGACTCTGCCTGCTGCAACAGATCAAACGGATGAATCCTCTCTCTCGTAGAGTGGAGGAGAAAATATATAGGATATATTTTGTAGGTGTGACATGGAACATGAGCTCCAAGCTCCTACGCCATGCAGAGATATACGGAGATACAAAGTCTATAATTTCGGTTAAAGCTCCAAAGAGAAAGGTTTGTGACTTGTTTTGTTTTACCTTCCTCATTTTGTATAAACAAAGTTTTAATGCCTTATAAATTGAAGTTCTTAGAAGGCAACACTTGATATTGTGTTTAGTCATTGAACACAGGACCCAAGAAGGGTTACCTGGACAAGGGCTACTAACTTGGGCTATTTGGGATCTGGGTGAGCCAAATACTTATGCCAAACCTTTAAAAAAAAAAAAAAACGTGGATTGAAGAGGCTGTTATCCAATTTACCTTGAGTCAAAGGTGTTCAGTGTCATCATGTTGGTTAGGTTGTTTGGTTAGCCAAATAACAAAAATTTACCATATGCTTGTTATTAGACTTTCTCCTTTCTTAATTTCATCAAAGGCATTTTGCCCATTTAAACAAAATGATGTTTTTGCTTCCTAATTTCTCAGGACTAAATTAATTATGAATTTGATGTTGCATACTTGTGTATTTAATTGATTGAGGCATACCTCTTCAATTAAATTTTTCGAAACCATATAGTATGCATTATGTATGGCAGTGTAGCGGACTGATACTGCCCTTGCTGCTTGGAAATATATATACATTCGGTTTAACATGCAAACCAGAATATATTGTGACTGATTTTTAAAAAAAAAAAAAAAAATTTTTTTTTGGTCAGAACTGCAGGCGGTTGAAGTTGTTGAATGCGCATGTGTAGTTGACAGGTAAGGGATCTAGATTTACCAGATTTTAAAGTGTGTCTCTCTCTCTCTCGCGCTTTCATTTCCTTAGCTGTTAGTTAGTTTCTTTGGGTCTTGGTTCTTAAATATATCTCAAATTGATTGTGATTCGCGTGCTTTCCGTATAATTACGTTTTTATGAAATTCGTGCCTCTGCTATATGCGCCACTATTTCTAGTCTCCTTGACATTTATCTGCATTGATCAATTGACTTTATTATGTTGTTGCTGCTGAGTTATGTGTTGAACTTGGAATTATAGGAAAATTTTATAATAAGACCTGTTTTGATAATGATTCATCCTATTTTGGATTATGAATTCGACTAAATATACAGGTGTATTATTTTTCCTGCTTTGCGACCAATTTATTAGTCGCGACAAATAAATTAATTTTTTGCGAAAAAGTTGGACCAACTTGCCAACCAAGAGTTCTTGGTCGCAAAAAAACATCTGATTGCCGACCAAAAAATTTGTTGGTCATGGAAACTCACTTTTGCCGACCAACAGTTTCTAGGTCGCGAAAAGAATGAGTAACACATTGGCCGAACCAAAACTAATTCTTTGGGTCGTGCACAATGTCAACAGTTGGCGACAAAATTTGTCTTGTCCGCGAAATGTCACAATTTGGCTGACCAAACTTTGCGGTCGCGAAATCGTGTCAATTTGCGAGCGACTAAGAAATTTAGTCGGCAAAAAGAGCCGAACTTTGCGACCAACAAGCTGTTTTAGCACAAAATGAATTAGTCGCCAGGTAATTAAATATTTAGCCGACCAAAAATTAGTCTGAAATCCAACTTTGGCCGACCCAATGAAAATTTTGGTCGCGGATCAGATGCAGTACCCTACGATTTACAATGCGGATATATATATACGAGTCTATCCTAAGGAAAAAATATACGCATAACAGGATAATGGAACAGTTAATGGAAAGCGTAGAGGGTAGAGAGAGAATGAAGTGAAAGAGGTAAGTAGTAGAGTGGCAAAATGGAGGTGGAGATAAAGAATTAGTCGCGACCGTCCAATTGTGAGCCAAACTAGTCGACCAAAAACAATTTGGTCGCGAATAACTTTTGCGGACCATAAAAATAGACTTTTGCGGACCCATTTTTACTATATGCAATTTGCAATTGGATTTTTCAAGTAATGCACTAATTTTTATATAACGTATAAATATATAGTCTCAAATATATTATTATTTATTTTTTTTTTTAAATTTGTATTTATTCTTTTTTTTTGAACTTTTTTAACATTTTAGGGTCATTTTTGTTTTTTTGATCTATTTAATTTAGTTTTAAGATACACTTAAATAATATAAAATTATAAAAAATATTTTCAAAAAAAATCACTAAATACTAATTAAAGAGAGACCAGAGAAATGCCACCCAACAATTACATACACTTATATCAATTTTTCTGTATATTATTATTTTTTTTAAAATCTGATAATATTTTTTGTTTTATAACGCCTAGATTCTATTACAATGGATCTAAAAGTCCATCATACATACATAATAAAAGATGTATCCTTCAAATAGTCTACTGCTCATATTTCATGATGAAATGTAATGCTGCATAGGGAACAATTCGAAGGACACTAGCTCCATTTCCTCTAAAAGAGATAATAAACATGAGTTTAAACAACATCGTCAAGTTTTTTTTTTCACAAGCACTTCTTCATGAATGAATGAATTAGTGGCCCACAATCTTCTCACATATTAAGGCTACACTTCTTCATGTTCTAGAATTTTCATCTCTTTGTTGCATCTTTTGTGTCCTTTTGCTAATGAATGTCACTGTGGTCTAGTCTCTTGTAGCTTAGGATGGAATTTTATGGGTGATTTCACTTGTAACCACTTGTATCAATTAAAAATTTGCTTTTTGAATGGTGGCTTTAGCTCCAACAAACGAAAACCATTAACTTCAAAATTATGGCCTCTGTAACTTATCAACATGTGTATGTATTTATTGCCCCTATAAAAATATGGATGATCTACATGATTCTTTGCATTGATGTGTTTGTTCCATGCTGTGAGAAAGATTATCAATGATGCCTAAGAACTATTTTACTTGTGCCTTTGACATTAGGTGTGAAATTGTTCATGTTGCTATTGATGAATGTTCATGTTTCACTAGAAATTTCTTCGACCAAAATTGCAGTAGCATGTGTAGCCAAGCCTAACTTTACAGAGTTGTACAAACATGAATATGTTCATTCTTTGCGTTAAAGCCAGAGAGTTGTTAATTACAAACATACTAAATGTGCTATTCACTCATTATGCTTGACATATTTTATATCCAGGCATATTTCTAGAGTAACCTGATAAAAATTATAGAAATTCGTAATGATAGATCATGGGATCAACCTTTGGTAAGTTACATCCATAACAGAGTACAATGCCTTGACATAACATTGTTTTTTGATTTTATGAAACAAGTCTGCCCAACTTATTGGGACTTGACCAACTAATCTAATCACACATTTCAACAATGAGACATCTTGAGTTCGGACATTTTTTTTTTTGATCAACTTGAGTTGGGACAATTGGGTGACACAACATAGTAGGAAACAGAATGAAAATATCTTTCTAATGTTACATATTACCATAGATTGCTATGATGGACTATATACAATTCTAAGATTTTTTGAGAAAGGTATTCTCTTGTTTGGATTCTTAAACCCCAATTTGCTGCTATGCTCTATGCTAGTTAGATTGTATTTATCTTACTCATTAACAAATTATCATTACATGCCAACAATAATAGACACCTTGAATTTGTTCCACAAAGAATTAATCTAATGATAGTAATGAATATATCTTCTCACAAATATGGCATATTGACAGTGACTGCTTAAATTAGCTCCAAAGACTACAATTATGACTATTCTCTTTTATGTCTTCTCCACTCCTTTCCAAAGCACATGAAAAAACTAAAAGCATTAACTAAACAGACCCATGGCATCAAGAAACACTAAAAGAAAGGCTTGCTAATTGAAAAAACTGAGGTACAAAATTTGAATAAGCATACATATATGTTCTCCACTCCTTTCCAAAGCACATGAAAAAACTAAAAGCATTAACTAAACAGACCCATGGCATCAAGAAACACTAAAAGAAAGGCTTGCTAATTGAAAAAACTGAGGTACAAAATTTGAATAAGCATACATATATGTTCTCCACTCCTTTCCAAAGCACATGAAAAAACTAAAAGCATTAACTAAACAGACCCATGGCATCAAGAAACACTAAAAGAAAGGCTTGCTAATTGAAAAAACTGAGGTACAAAATTTGAATAAGCATACATATATGTTCTCCACTCCTTTCCAAAGCACATGAAAAAACTAAAAGCATTAACTAAACAGACCCATGGCATCAAGAAACACTAAAAGAAAGGCTTGCTAATTGAAAAAACTGAGGTACAAAATTTGAATAAGCATACATATATGTTCTCCACTCCTTTCCAAAGCACATGAAAAAACTAAAAGCATTAACTAAACAGACCCATGGCATCAAGAAACACTAAAAGAAAGGCTTGCTAATTGAAAAAACTGAGGTACAAAATTTGAATAAGCATACATATATGTTCTCCACTCCTTTCCAAAGCACATGAAAAAACTAAAAGCATTAACTAAACAGACCCATGGCATCAAGAAACACTAAAAGAAAGGCTTGCTAATTGAAAAAACTGAGGTACAAAATTTGAATAAGCATACATATATGTTCTCCACTCCTTTCCAAAGCACATGAAAAAACTAAAAGCATTAACTAAACAGACCCATGGCATCAAGAAACACTAAAAGAAAGGCTTGCTAATTGAAAAAACTGAGGTACAAAATTTGAATAAGCATACATATATGTTCTCCACTCCTTTCCAAAGCACATGAAAAAACTAAAAGCATTAACTAAACAGACCCATGGCATCAAGAAACACTAAAAGAAAGGCTTGCTAATTGAAAAAACTGAGGTACAAAATTTGAATAAGCATACATATATGTTCTCCACTCCTTTCCAAAGCACATGAAAAAACTAAAAGCATTAACTAAACAGAACCATGGCATCAAGAAACACTAAAAGAAAGGCTTGCTAATTGAAAAAAATGAGGTACAAAATTTGAATAAGCATACATATATGTTCTCCACTTCTTTCCAAAGCACATGCACAAACATGCATACACATAAATAAAGAAATTAATTTTTTTAACCATTTCCACATTACACAAAAACACAGTAGTCAAGCCATTAACTAAACAGACCCATTAATTAAACAAAACAAAACAAATCAATTTTATGGTTAATTAAACAGACCCAATTTTTATGGTTAACTAAACAAAAAAATAATTCACAGACCCATTAACTAAACAAAACAAATCAATTTTCTAATTAACTAAACAAAAAAATAATTGACAGACCCCTTATCAGTATTTATGCAAGGCCTTATCATATTCATTTTTTATGGTTAACTAAACAAAAAAATAATTCACAGACCCATTAACTAAACAAAACAAATCAATTTTCTAATTAACTAAACAAAAAAATAATTGACAGACCCCTTATCAGTATTTATGCAAGGCCTTATCATATTCATTTTTTATGGTTAACTAAACAAAAATAACAACAGAGATTCATTTTTTTTTTTGTTGTTCACAGACCCATTAATTTTCTGCTTATATTTCTAACCCAACGCAAACAAAACAAATCAATTAATTTTCTGATTTTGTTTCTAACCCAAACTATATAGTACAATAATTTTTTTTTGTTGTTCACAGACCCATTAATTCCTTTCCTTTTCACAAAGCCAAAATCCAAACGCATCTAAAGTTCCATAACATAGCAAAAATGAGAAGGGAAAGGAGAAATCTATCCTAATTTATACAGTAAAGGTTGCTGGTGTTGTTGGCACTTATATATAAATTATTAGAGCATATATATATATATAATATCATAATATTAACTGTCTGTTTAATGCAAAGTCGAACGATCGTCGTCGATTAACTGCTATTTAAATCATCGATCGTCTAAGAGAGAGGAGAGAGAAAGAGGACCTCACTGTTGATCGATCGGTCTCATGCAAAATCGATCGCCGGTTCAGAGTGTAGATCCGTCGGGTCAGAGGTTCGTGTGTAGATCGTCGATTACTCATCCACTGTTGGTAGAGTCGTGCGTGTTGGGTTCACTGTTGTATATCGTCGTGATGGGTAGGGTACGAACACGAGAGAGCAGAGGAGTAGAGAGAAGAGTCTCTGCGTGTGGTGTGTTGGTTGTTTGTTGGGTTCTGTGAAGAAATTAGGGGCAAAATCTAAGGAAAGGGGCCTGAGGTGAGGCGTAAAGCTAAAATTGAAAAAAAATATCTATAATATATATCATTATTCCCCCTTCATCTTTCAAATTTCCCCCCCATAACTTTGGGACCAAAACCTCAAATAGTCCGCAAAAAACAGTTATTCTCGCCGACAAATTGTTTTCAGTCGGCCAAATCTCAATCACGCGCGACTAAAAATATTAGTCGCTAAGAAGAGTAGTGAATTTGGCGACTACTTTTTTTGGTTGCTGAAAATATTTTCGAAATTTTTGTCGTCCAAGTCACTCCGCGAACATATGATCTTGTAGTGGACTCGGTGCATGAGAAATCAGTTTAAATACCTACTTTCGCGATGGCTTTACATATTTTTGGTTTGCCAAAGTATGGACTTGGACACATGGTATGCAAAAGAAACACTTTGAGGGTGAGAAATGCGCCAAATCATCCGCGACCAATAATATTTGGTGCCAAAAGATAGATCATTCGCGACTAATTATATTTGGTCGCCAAATGTCATATTTTTTGCGACCAAAAATTTTTTTGGTCGGCAAAAGTGGTCACGAAAATGGTGTAATTCATGTAGGATAGGTCTGGTAATATTTTTACAGAAGTAACAACTGATAGATTGCGTTGTCTAAGTTGTTTTTTAACTTTAAACACGTAAGGAACGTAAGCCCAAAAGCATACATAAATGATGGAGATGGCCCGATACGCATGTTGTTTGAATTGGAAGTGTGTGAAGCTGTCTACAGAAGTTCCAAGTGATGGAAGACTGGTGTCAAACCGATGATGTCGGTTACTTTGCCTTATTGGCTTATTTTGGGTTTGTGTGAAACATTGTGCCCACATGTTGTGTTTCGCAGATTGAATTGAAAAAAATGGTCTGGTGAGGCATTAGCATAAATTATTGAAGCCCTTCGTTTCGCTTATTTTGTTGATGTCATGATTGAGAATTAACCCTAGGCTCAGTTGGTGTGGCATAGAACTATTGCGTTGGGATCTCATGACATTTTGCACTTGTTGGACGTCTATGGGCAACGACGACTCCAAATCAATGCTTGATGAGATGGTGACACTCCAGAGTGATTTGTGAATTACCGCATGATCTAACGTGCATTGTTGCACTGAATTCTCAGGTGATGTAGACACGATCCTATGGAGTGACTAACGCTGATTAGTAGGAATGGCACATTAGGGTCGAGGAGGGTGGGTTTTACACTCCATTCTTGATTTCCAATGTTGAAAATTATTTTTTGCAATGCTAGTTCTTGTCCCCTAACGGGGATCATTTTCATACCACCACCCGTGTGCCCCTAATGGGGTTAAAACCTTTAATTGTTCATCTACTAGAACAAACAAAAAAATTCTTCTACACAGTTTAAAAAGAAAAACAAAAAAATGAAAAGAAAAATGTATGAGAAATAGACAAGGTCAATTAAAAAAAATATTTTCTGTTGAAAGGATGTCACATGTGAGGAAACAAAATAAAAAAAATTAACTAAAAGTTGTGTGGATTATTCGGAGGATTTTTTACTTTTGCACTAAGGAATAAGTGTGATTTGGCTTTCATTTGTTTCAACGTAAAATTTTTTATAAAAATAAAAATAATAATATAATATTTTTTTTTAAATAATAATAATTTGTTTTTTGTTTCCGACGCTGGTTGCCACTGAAACCACACATTTCTATTATATGGAAGGATTTTTTATTATTTTTATGGAACATGTAGAAGAGGAATTCTATTTTAATCAACAACTATCCGTTATGGTTCTTTAGTGAGTTAGGGACATCTATAAAAAGTTCAAATTGTGCTGCAAGAGCTGTGCTAAGAGTATTTTGTGAAAATTTACTTATAAAATTTTAATGTTTCAAACTGTTTTTGGGACGTATAATAAAAAATATTTTTTATTTATTTTTTTTAATCAAATAATAAAAAATTTGATAGAATATTTTTTAAAAATATTTTACAGGTCCAAAAGCAAACAAACCGTTAATCAAAAATAGTTCTTGATAATAATAATTAGTTTACTTGAATGGGTAAAAATTTCACATTAACAGTTAATTTTTTTATTTCCATTTTTTATAATTTAACTCTAAAATTTTAGTAAATTAGGAAGTGCAAACTGGTTGGAAAAAAATAAATCTTTTTTCCATATTTATAGATTGGGACACATTACAATTTGTTTTTTTTATTTTTTGGAGAAACAAGAGACATATATTAATATAGGCATATAAAATTACGAAAAGTTAAAAGAAAATTAAGAATATGAGATTTTATTACACTAAAAAGATTGAAGAAATAAAGACGCTGAGTGTATATTAAAAGGAATGTGATTGATATGTAAGTCGAGTAAAACGACCGTAATTTGAGAACAAAAGAATAAACTACAAATTTTCTACGTAAATTAATTTGAAACTTTATGATGAAAGATAATTTTATTTAAAAAAATGTTTCACTAATTTTTTAAGCAATCAAATAACAAAAATAAATAAAATTTTATGATAAAACAAGTGGAGACCTAAAATTAATTCACATTAAAAACCATAATCAATTTTGAAAGTAACAATTGATAGTATCAATTGTACATAGAGATAAAAACTAATATATCGATATATCTTATCGATTACTATTATTAAAAAGCCCTACATCTACTTTAGAGTCCTAAAGTCATTGCTATCAGAATTTTTTTACTAATTTTCCAAAATAGCCTTAATTCTTCAAATAATTGTTAACTATTTTTAAACTCATATCAATTATCATTAAGGGTAAAATCTTAAATTACTTACTCACAAAATATAAACTATCGCCTAACTTCCACATGAATAACTTTTCCACGCCCACATAAATAACTTCCCACGTTTCAACAACTCCCACCCTTTCACAACACTCACTATCATGGACTTCAGCCCACCAGATTAAGCAAAACAAGAGGCTATCCCATCCAAATTCAGCATCCCATTAAGCAAAAATGACATTTCTTTTGGGCTTTTGTTTTTTTGTTTTAATTGGCCAAAGCGTCAACTACATTGAGTGTGCTAAGTGATCGATTAGTTTTCTCGATGTTTGTTTGGTAAAGAGGTGAGGAATTGATGATTGTTTGCAAGTAACTTATTATACATAATCAACTTTGGTTCACTTGTCTGCTTACCCAAATTGGGTAGCCATGTGCATGTAAGGCGGCCATATGAGGTTGGTAGAAAGGTAAAGGAAGATGTTATGTGTAGAAATTAAACTTTACTAACCATTAGCGGAGGCTTGGATCTTCTACTGCTACGGAATGGAGAATTTACTAAGCGTAAATCCTCTTATAGAGAAGCCAAAAGATGAGCGCTTGGAAGAATAAAATAGAAGATGGAAATGGTTCCCGCCAGGTCGACACAGACACAACATCGGTCTGACGACTTGTGTATGGATCCTACCGCTAATTTGAATGCTCGGTAAAACCCTACTCATGACGTATTCCTTAATCCCATGAGTAGGAGCTAGAATCCACAGACTCCGAAGAGACCACTAGTGTGAGCAGCTCCATGAAACAAGCTGAGCCCGCGTCTGAATAGCGAGAACAATGACCTCACTTACTACATGTTGTCGGACGCAGATTACAAAAATATCGCATGCCATGCGTCATCTTCTTGTGACCCGTAAACAGACCATCGACTTCAATCGCCCCTTGGCACTATATGCTTGATCTTAGGGCAGAACATGACCGTAAATATCAAGATGTGTAAGTTGTCGTATAATGAGTTCATTAGAGAAATACTCGGAATTGAAGATTCCTCTTTGTTTTGTCCTCTGTGGGTAGTTAGTAGCGGATACTCAGAGGTTGTTATTGAGCATTTGAGCTTCCATCCCCTGGAGTGAAGGTGAAGTAAGCGCTACGTGGTGTTGCGAACCTCGACGTAATTATGTTCGAGTTTGATCCGTTTCCACAGCCCTTAATATTGATGTCCATATATTAAATCACTGCGGATTTCATACAAGATTGCTTTGGGGCATGTTAGAGTTTTGGTCAGTTTAGCAAAATAACTTTTAAACATTGAATGTTAGGAAGTTCATAAAGTTCATAAGAGACAGAAGGTTCTAAATCACAGTGAGCGATCATATGCCTGATCATCTGAGGTTTTCCTTCATTTCCCTCATTGAAGAATTTTTGTTATGTTGTGTGGGTTTGTATTTGATTTTTTTTATTGGTACTTTCAAATTTTCATAAGTGAATGTTAATTATTCATAGTTAGTATGTGTTCGATAATGACGAGGGTCACGCGCACAAGGTAAGGAATCTGACTCTTGAAATTCAATTTGAAGATATGGTGAGTAGCATTAAATGTACAATTTATCCATGCATTAGAATTGTTGAGTTGATGTATCTCAGTGATTTTTGGAAGTTCGAGAAAGAAATGATTAAACTTTTGACTTGTGCTCTTATTGATTGTAAATAACGGAAATCTGGAATGCGTTTAAATCTATTTTAAGTTATATTGATAATGATATTAGCCTCAATTTTTATCTATGATAATTTGGAGGAATGCGAGACGAATTAGACACAAAATGGAACTAATAGGGGCTGAGTGTATAGTATTGTTAACACTGGTAGGTTTTGGTACAGAAACTATCAGGTATTGCAGAAAGTCAGAAGTGGGATACCTTGGGGAGGACAACCAATTAATTGTTTTGTAAAGTAGTGGATCAAAAGAAACTGAGTTTGCCTCAAGAAATTAGTGAGGTATTTTATTCACGGATCGTAAGATTAGTAAATACAAGGTATATCTTAATTTATTCTGTTGGATTCAAATTAATAGTAGGTACGTGGAGTTTGGTATGTGTTTAAAATATTTTGGATCTGATTAAATTTGTTTCGTTGTTTTATTTTTTATTTTTCGTTGGTTCACCAAAAGGCATGATATTATTCATACTCTCGGTTTATCTCTAACTGGTTATGTAATGTTAAATACTTTGTTAAAGTTATAATGTTTTATGTGCTACTTCATTAATTAATGTTTTTCGGTTCTTGGGGTGAAAAAAAAACAAGATAGCCACCACAGAGAGCTATATCAATTGTTCGCTCCAAAATTGATTTTGTATGTAATTTGTTTGTGTTGTGTAGACCTCTAAGGTGCTTATGAATCAAATCGTATTTATCTGTTTCAGTATTTATTGGGTCATTCTTGTTTCAGTTGTTTTCTCATTGTGTTAAAAAATATTAAGTATTTTAGAGTGAATTTTTGGGAGTGGTCTGATTTCAATAACTGAAGTCTTCCTAGTGAGATGGCCATTTGAATTATGGTATTTTTGTGTTTAATTTATGGGGTATTATTAGCTGGTTAGTCATAATTTTTCATTGAGAGAAGATAAAAAGAGCAGTCGATTTTATGTTAGGTGGAGTTCCTTGTCATCAGTTTTCAGTTTAGAACATCAAAGAAGTGTCTTATGATGTTATTGAGTTGCTTCAGGTCGTTGGTGGGAAGTGGGGGGGTCGCGGGGCGGGGAGAGCGGAATTGCGGAAGCACTTATAAGGGACAATGTGCTTTCGATGTAATTGGTTCTAGACTGTGGTGACGTTATTTTAGTTAGTGAATTTTTGTTTCTGTTTTTCCCTTTTGTATAGCTTTATTTTGTTAAGTAACGGAACCTTCAGATTGTTTTCGTTATTAAGACAATCAAATCGGTACGCAAGAAACGAGCATCCTGTTGGTTTGAAAAATATGATTTTGATTTGAAAAATTCGTTTGTAGATATTGTTTATTTTGGTCAAGACGCGTATAGAGGTCTATATCCAAATCTCGGTATATAACCGGGTATTTTAGCTTATGCCTGTCGTGCGCTCCAGTTGTTGCGTTTAAAAAAAAATTAAGCCATTTTTTTAATTTTTGGAAGTGGTTTAAAGAGTAGAATCTTCGTGTTTAGTTGCGGGGTCTCTTGGTGTGCGACGATCATGATTTTGTATTTTTCCCAATCTCCGTTATCTATTCGTTCCTCGCGCGGAGGACAGAACACAAGATTAAACAACGGATAGTAAAGAAAAGAGAAAGGAACTATTAGCAATGATTTGCTTTAGCTCTTTATTATTAATTTAAAATGCTGAACATTTAATATGTGTTGGCAAATTCCGTCTTCAGATTTCCAACCTCTGTTTAGAAACTTATAGACTCTCGACTATAAATAGCTTCTGGCTCCCACCGGTTTTGTCCGCACCTGTCTTCCATCTTTTTCCGTAAAAGATCGTTTTGTATCGCGAGCTTTTTGTGGTGTTTGTTTTGTTACATAAAAACCCTAAAATGCGACTTGTGCTATTGTTTTTTTTTATTACATTATATGGGTGTTGTTTGATATGAAACAAAAGTGGGCTTGTCGGTATCATAGTACTCTTATTATTAAGTTGAGGTTTGGTCAATTGTTGTTGTGTGCGAGCTCAGCAGTCTGACATAGTATTATATAAGGAAGAAAAGATGTTCTATATCTCCAGTCTTCCAGTCGAGTTTCGCGCACCCTACGGCCGTTCGACTGATATCGGAAGGGTGAAATGTATACCAGCCATTACTCCATAGTATACCCGATAGGCTTTATTAAACATGAATCGTTAATGAGTTTTAGGCGTTGGCAGATACAAAATGATGAAAGACAGGTAGGTATTGTCCGTTGAAGCTGTGGTGCAAACTAGAAGTGGTCGGCAAAGTCAGATTAGGCTGTGTCTGGTCGAAACCAGATGGCGGCGGCCATGCGCGAATCCGCCAAAATCTACGTGAGTGGGTTGGAAAAAAATCAAGAATATCATCGTTCTGCATGCCGGCGGGGTATGCTGAGAGGATTGAGGTGCATGGGAAATTAGCTCCACTGGGCGGCTCCTTACGGATACCCACATTGGTGTGTTTGAGCGAGATTGCACAATTATATAACAGACCTCTTCTCAAAATACAAAAAAAAACCAAACATAAAAACTTGGCAATAGCAGATAATATTATTCCTCGCACTCCTATGTGAATGGCCTTCCCAAAAATGTTACCAAAGGGACTCAGCTGCAACCTGCCCAGGCAAAATGTACTAAAACTCGTAATTAATCTCCAAGTGGGACATAATTACAACTTAATATTGGCTCATTCAAGACGATCATAATGCACCAAACCTACGTGTTAGGCATAATTGACAACCTTTTGGAGGAGAAAGCGCCAATTGTTTAAACGTGCCCCTCGAAGACCGAAATAGGCGCTCACCAGGAGAGGGAGAGTAACCCAGTTTCTAGGTTACGGTAAGACCCCAAACTTTACATGACTCATTGGTACACTTTAGGACTCCAAGGCCCGGTCCTGCATAAATAAATGTCTCGCAGAGTACGCAATGCGAAAGACCAGAATGTGATAATCATACACAAAGCGCTCCACAAACGGATCGAGCGCAAAATTGATCTTTTTCGAAAACAGAGTTTTGTTTGAAAAGTAAGCTGGCCAAACTGTGGAATGACTTTTGTCAGTTACAGAGTCGCCACCTAAATATTTATTTGAAACTCCCGGGGAACCTTTCACAGAAACCAACGATCGACTCGTTGCCTTTCAAGAGTAGAGCACAACGTGATCGTACGTGATCAACCAAATTATACGGCTCGTGGAAGCAGTTGGGGGTACGGGATTGGGAAGAAGTTCGCGGTTAGGTGCAGCACCGCTCTGCGGGAAGCGGAAAAATGCGCGTGACCGAATTTTCAAAAAACGATCGACCTCGTAAACTATTCCAAATAGATATCTCACGTTTTCTGAAAGTCGACTCTTATTGGGCTGTTCTGTAATTACCGTTAATCTTATCCTAACAGCGCGGGCTCGATTGTCGCTGAAATGTTGAATTTTCACAGCAGGCGTACAAGTATAGACTGGATCCGCCTAAAATTCGTGGAGAACAAAAATTTCGTGTTTTGTTTATTTGAACGAATACGCAGACATCTTGATGAGTGAGTCCTACTCACTCGAGCTGGCTAAGACGTGATTTGCCACCCTCGGAGATAAGCGAAAATCATTAGGAAAAAACAGATTTCGTTCGCCACTCTCCAGAAGCTGGGCGTAAGAAAAACCGCACTTTAGGCATTGAAACTATGGCTCCAATCCCAAATAACGCCACATTCACGCCGACAGGACAGATGTGCCAAGACGCAGTTATATCACTGATCACAGTCGCAAGCTTTTAAGACCTCTGTAAACGAGGACTATTACAATTTTGGCCAGTCGGCATCACACCTACCAAGAGATCAAAGCAAAAAATACTTAACCGAACAATACTCCAATAGCCAGACAGCAGCAGACTATAGTTTAGAAATCCATGCATGATCCTCAACTATATAGAAAGAATGGCAACTCTCAGACTGCAACACAGTCAAAATGGCGGACTACATAGCCACTGGCTCTCTCAGAAAACATGAAATATGACTGTGAGTACACTACCGCTAACACGGCTCAAATTCCAACTATGTGGATTGTTACTACCAAACCAGCCACAAACCACCGTTGAAATACTAGAATCCGGTGCGCGCGAAGCCCGCGGTGCAACGCAAACAAGCGATCCTAATGAATTAGAAGCACTTAATCCAAATGCAATGGAAATAAATACTGTAATGACTAAATTGAAAACATTCCGACATACTAACCATCTTAGTGTTTATACCGGGTGGTAATAAAAGAGGACAGAGGAAAGAACGTCAGTACGGTTTGGAAAGAGACACCGTTAAACTCACATTATACCGCAAGCACTTATTACCTTGTGCCTCATCAGGGGAGTGTACAATGAATTCAAAGAAAACCCACGCAATTAGAGTGAGATGAATTACGTTATTATTTACACACCAGCGTTCACTACATTGACAAAATTAGCATACCGTAACAAGTACTCTCGCCAGGAAGTCCTCTCGGCTCTGTTTGGACTGATAATGGATGCATGCCTGCCTCGATGCTGCTTCTGTCGGCCAAATTCCACCGATGCTCGTTCTCGTCTTCCCCGTCTGCAGCTGATTTCAAAACTTACACCAAGCTCCAGAAGGCTGGAAACCCACCTTGGGAAGGCGTGCCGACCACGGTATTGCTTGGAAAAACTCTGCGAACCCCCTTGTAGGTGACAAACCATTTTAAAAATTTGAGTGCGATCGGAAGGAATTTCTCCCCCCTACACAGAAAACCTGGTCAGGATAAGCATAAGTTGTGTAAACAAAAAACACCAGAAGCCATCTGTGGTTGCCCCCTAATGGATTTTGTCCTGGTTTTTCATATGGCGAAACAAAGGCGTAGAAATGAGGGATAAAAGCAAACAGGTATTACTCAAATAACATCATATGTGAGTGCACCCAGCGGTACCACTGTGCGCTCCACCGTCCTTGGTTCACACTTATCTCCTTTCGGAGGTGGGCCTCGTCACTCGTTCTCGCCTCAATCAACGCATTTTCTACGAAGTACTTGATGCCTAAAAGAAGGAAACATATAGCGCGAACCCTTGTCAAGGTACTGAATGTTGAATTTATGTATGATGCACAAATTCTCTCACATGCAAAAATTGTAGAATTAACAAATTGGCCCATGGCCATTTCAAGTACGGGGGACTCCATCAATCAATGCGGGTATCCGGAAGTGTCTAATAGGCGACCGGGAAATTTAAACCCACAGTTCCGTCGCTCGGAGTTATCAACGAATTTTCATCATTTCCCGCTCTCAGAGCTACTCCTGCTATATTCAAATCGAGCAAGTCAGCTGAAATGACGATGGCTACTACTAAAAGTGGCAAGTAAACACATACCTCAGCATACGACGGATTTGCTATGAGAATGGAAAATAACAATGCAACGGACTCGTACAACTAATCGCACATACAACACAAATGCTTCTAACAACTGTCACATTAAAGCATTATCGCGGACATGACTCATTGAAAATGCAGAACACAATAATGCACTGGAATGGAATTACAGGCGCAACATGAGTGGAACCTCAGCCCATTCATCAAGTGGCCACTTAGAATGATAGATGAGACAACCGAAATTGCGTGCACACATTGCGAATAGCTGAGGACCGACTAAGCATCAATGTCAGTACACATCGGTAAACCTCAGAAAGTTATATAGGCAAAGGAGTATGAAAAAAAGATGCGAATACAAAAACATGCCAATTTTCACGATCTGAAAGTATTCGCGAGCAGCAATTGGTCATTCTGCCGGAAACTTATCCGAGTAATCACTATGGCACTCCAATGCATGATAAGCGAGCGAACTCCGGCGACACACTCCAAACACTAGGCAGTATGAATGCGATCTGCACACAACAGACGTTTACAGCAGCACCAAAAGCACTGTGTGTTGATCATGAGTCTGAAAAGAGACCACATACGGCATCCAAAATCTAATCAACAATATCATTCCAGCATGGTCCACATAACAGTCCACATGGGACCCTAACAGGGTGCTTAATACCTAAACTGCAACCACTAGGGCTACGCCTCAAGCTGATAAGGCACGAAGAATCTCTAGCCAATCAAGCACCAGCAAATGAGTTCACGATGAACTGCACTATAGCTAGACGGTCAGCCCAAAACGGCGCCCAAACGAACAAGTCAAGAGCATAGGACATGATCAACAATAGATACCCCACAAATTATATAATTCCACCACAATTGCCATCCACAAGTCGGTGCATCAAAATGAGGCTGAGCTCCTTGGAGGGCCATGCAAAGGGTTACTGCGACAAAAGTTACAACAAGACACAAACGATTCATTAACAACGTCGCTTTAGAATACAATCTCCTAGCTGCTATCACAGTAGTCTCTAAGACGCCCTAACTCCCAACAAAAGGTCGCGCATAATCAAGAGGTTAGGAGCAATAAGCAATGAAGCTCGTCTGTGACAGCCTTGAAAGGAGGATCTGCTCTCCAAACATGTCAAACTCCGAGGCATCATAAAAAATTTAGGATTCCCAAAAGTTCAGGTCATCAAAAAGAGCAAGGAAGACCTCAACTTTCAACAAAACTTGGACCACTCAAAAAGATACTTCACAACTGACAAAGTAAGGCCTCTTTGGTAAGGCCAACACAGGGCCAAGAACAAGAGCAATGACATAAGAGTTTCGGGACACTGTCGTAGAAAACGAACGGCTGCGTAGCCCTTCTCTTGGAGGTATTTAGCTCTCAAAGCAACAAAACAACCCAGAGCCATCCTGTTAACATCCGTTTCATTGGTTTTCCATTTCAGTGGCTAAGGCCAACAAGGCCATTCGACAATGCCCCCATTTGCATAGGCTACAAAATTGAGGAATAAAGCTGAAGAGGAGATGACCCCAAACGGAAGGTGACCTCAAGTTAACATTGTTTACTCAGCTCAACAGGAAAATTTTCACCAGTGAGTTTATGACAACATCGCTCAGCACATACTGCTCAGCAAGTAGGACAAGATATGATGCAAACACAGCCCATACAAAGAAAAGGGGATAAGCGTAACGAAGATTATACGAGACCTCAAACAGAACAGGTGCCCTTGCATGCAATCTTAAAGGAGCTCCCAATATCAGAACACTTTTAGAGTTTGGCTGACCATATCCGGAAATTGCTTGCAAATAGGGCACTTACTCAACGAGACATAAGAAACTTAGAAGAATAACAAGTAGAGATAATGTAAGCAA
>NW_021031392.1:24991-35792 GCF_004153795.1 Camellia sinensis | reverse complement strand
GTTTTTCCAACTTGGACAGCTTCAACATAGTTGGGTCAGACTCAGGTGCCTCGGACGAAAAGATTCTTCTCGTTGGTTTTGGAAGGGGAAATGATCCTCTTGAAGTTTGTACAGGAACCCTCAGATCTTCTGGTGAGTTAAGTTCGGGAAACTCGTCAGGTGGGGGTGGAGGTGGAACTGAATGAGTCACCGGAGGTGGTTGAGTAGTGGACGCCCCAAATGGACGTTGCAGCTCAGCAAGAGTATTGCCTTGAGCAGCAAGAGTAGTGCCTTCGGCAGCAACCGTAGTAGCAATGGTATCCATACTCCGTGAAGGGCCAATAGTATGTCTGTTATATTTTCTGGAATCTGAGCCATCACTAATTCTGGTGAGTTGAGTGGTGATGATCTAGCAGGTGAAGAAGGGGTATTCTGAACTATTGATGAAGCTTTTGCTTTTCTTCGTGTAACCGGTGGCAAAGAAACTAACACTGGTTGACCCTGGACCAAATCTACACTTTTGCAAAGTCTACTAATGCGAGTCCAAAGAACTTGGGGGATATCAGACCTTTTGGAAGCTATAGTGCTTAACTACCTTGCTGAAACAAAACGGGACCTCCAATAGAATTTCATTACCATCCCAACTTCACTGATTACTGCTAACTCATGTTGAAAAATTGAACTCAACCCCACAAATTGAAATGACTAAACCACTTATTTGAATATGAAAATCCCCATACATTGCACATAACACACAGCAGGAAAGAGAACAAACACCCCTATGGGGGCTAGGGTTACCCTGTTCTAACTTTAAAATGATCTAGGGTTTCACTATTCAAACAAATGGCATCTTACATCCTAGAAATGGGAGAGCATCCTGTTCTAATTTTGGAAGGTACTATAGCTCATTATATACACAAGGTTAGCTCTACTCTAGGGGTTGAAGTCAAGGTGACGTTACCAAAGAGTCTTTTGGGTCATAACCAATGAAGATCTTAGGAAATCAGAAGAGTCAATATAGCCTCTCTTCAAAGTCTGAAAACCTTCAGATCTCAAAAGATTATAACACAAGGCCTCCAAAGTAATGTAGAGATAGGTGCAGTGTCACAAAAAGTGTGCCTATGCTCTCACCAGTATCTGGGAAACACAGGAATTTCAAGTGCACCAATGCATGCAATGCAATAAACATATAATTAAAAATAAAAGTCATATCAAGGAGTTCGAGTCAAGGTTTCATAAAATCTCCAGTAGAGTCGCCATAAACTGTAATATGCCCGAGGGTACCCCCGCGATTTAAACAGTTCGGACCCTCTGTCTCTTCGATCTAGTCTCACAAGTGCAATATAAAACATAGACGAGAGTCCACATGTGGCAAATTTTAGAAAATCCATTTTATTACAAAAAAAATATATAAATATATATTTTGCCAGAAATGGACTGCGTCATCAGATTTCAAAGTCGCCACATAATAATTTGGAAAATTAGGAAACCCATGACTCGTGCTAAGGCCACTGTTCATCATAACCAAAGTTGTCTCGGTTCGGAACCTTAGGTATGAGAGGGGAAGGTCATTAATTGAGCACCCCCGCTTATTCGATCAAAAGATTGGCCTTTACTAAACCATGATATGAATTTTATTTACTTTATATGTTTATATTCCAATTATTTAATAAATCCTAAAAAAATTACTATGTGAAGCATATAAGTATAGACTATGTCACCCATTTTGGAACAACTTGATTTCATGTAGTTTTGAAAGATTTTTGAAGATGTACAACCCAAATAAATTGAGTTTACAAACATGAAAATCAACATCATTCTAAATTAAGTGACACAACCTCCATCCATTGGCATTCATGAAGTTATATCACATAAGCAAATAACCTCATGGTAGAATGCTAAACATAGTAAGAAAAACACACACAAATGGGATGCTAAAACATAAAAACTTACATGTTTGACGTCCCGCGAACAAGCTACAAAACAAAGTTAGTAAACATGCATGATATTATATACAAAATCTCAATGCAATTCAATCATGAGATGCAACTAAAGATTCGATTTCTAAGATATGACATGTGAATCATCTCAAGAACATGATGTAGTGCACATAATCACATAGGAATTGATTAAATTCACAAATGCAAACTTAGCCGACTCAAGATGCATGAAACATAGATGCAAAACATGGGTATAACAAAAATAAATAAATAAATAAAATAAACATGATGCATATCCACAAATAAGGACAACAAGTAAAAGAACGGGATAGAAAGAAATGATGTGGGAAATTATTACAATACTTTGAATAAATTATTACAAACCAAATTAGAAGGGGGTGAGGAGAATATTACAACAAAATAAAAACCTCACAATATACACAAAATAAAATAAACAAAAGAAAAGAAAAGAAATTTTTTTTTCATATTCCTTGGAAACCACCGGAAGTTGGTTAACATTGGAAGACAATGCCGTCTTGTGCAAAAGGAGCTAACCGGCTGGCTGCCAACTAGGCCTAGCAAAACCTGTCTTATTGCGAAACCAAAAAAAGGAACAAATAAGAAATATGTAGGTGGCTCAACTAACCACTACTGGTTAGATTAAAAACAAGAAAACAAATATAAAATTTTAAAAAAAAGGTGCAAATTTACAACAAAACTAACATGAACCTAAAATAAGAAAACAAATATAAGGTAGAACATGCAAGATTATAACAAAACTAATATGAGACTAATATAAGAAAAATATAAGCTACGAAATGCAAGATTACAACATAATTACTACGAAACTAAAACAAGAAAACAAATATAAGATAGAACATGCAAGATTACAACAAAACTAATATGAATCTGAAAAAAAGAAGAAAAAAAGAAGAAGCAAATATGAGGTAGAACATGCAAGATTACAACAAAACTAACATAAACCTAAAACAAAAAAAGCAAATATGAGGTAGAACATTCAAGATTACAACAAAACTAATTTGAGATTAATACAAGAAAAATATAAGCTAGGAAATGCAAGATTACAACACAATTACTATGAAACTAAACAAGAAAGCAAATATAAGATAGAACATGCAAGATTATAACAAAACTAACATGAACCTAAAAGAAGAAAGAAAATATGAGGTAGAACATGTAAGATTACAACAAAACTAATATGAAATTAAAGCAAGCGAATATAAATAAATAAATAAATAAATAATTATGAGTTAAACAAATCACTTAGATTACAACAACACACTATGAAATATAAAGTAAGAAAATAAATATGAGATGAACAAATTACTTAGATTATAACAAAACACTATGAAATAAGAAGCAAGAAAATAAATATGAGATAGAAAATATAAGAAAATGAAAGACTAAAAATTCACCTTCCAAAAAGATTGAACTTGAAACTAGAATGGAACTCTGGGTATCTATGGTGGAAAACTGGCTAACTCTCTTATTTTTTTCTCACTTTCAACAACACTTACTCTTTCCTTTGATCAATCACTACTGAAATTTAGCTATTTCAAAATTTTTGGAGGAGTTTTGGGTGTAGGAAAGATGGAATTTTAGTTTGTATAGAAGGTATGTGGTGTATATGAAAGATAGGATTGTTTTTGGCTCAAAAACTCAATTTTTCTCTCTTTTTTTCACCATTTTCTCACTCTTTTGTCTTCGCTTTCATGGTCCTCCTTCTCTTTTACAATTTGATCATTCTATATAGGCAATGAGGGAGAGTTAAGGTCAAAAAGAAGGTGGGAGACAAGGTAGGAGACAAGAATGTAATAGGAGGGGTGAATTTTCAAAGTGGTTGCATGGGATACTCTTTTATGGATGCAAACAAAACCTCTTTTTGACAATAGGGGATGATTAGGTATGTATTTGGTGATATATGGGTTGGCTAATGGGGTAAAGGAGTGTCCCACACACAAGAAAAAAAAATTCAAAAATAAACCTTCTTTGTTTGTTGGTTTGAAATGGTCAAATATTATTTGAGTGGAAATATAACACAAGGTAAAGCTTTGGCAGAGTGGTTAAGGTGTTGGCTATTGAGTGGTAGGTTGGGGGTTCAAACCCCCTCCAAGCATTTCTTAAATTCATTTTTTTGGGTAAAGACAAGTCAGTGCCACGTTATTAGCACGTCAACATGACTGCCACGTAAGCGTCCCAGTCAGCATTGATGAAATATTCTACATATGGACAGTATATTCCCTAACTTAACAGAATATTCCTTCACATAATAGAATATTCCCTGAGTTTACAATTTGGCCCAGAAGTTTCAAATAATTATGTTGTAACCTAGATTTTGGGACAATTTTTTAGTAAGGCCCCTGGAAGTGCATCAAAGGTTGATCCTAGCTAAATGAACAATTCTGGACGCAACTGTGGGGTCAGAATATGCCCCTGGAAAGGTAATTTGTAGCTGTTTAGGATTGGAAACAGGGTTGAAATTCTAAGTTTTCTTATTGAGGATTCTGTGAGAAACACCTTCTTGTTTTTTCATCATAGGGTAATCTAAAGAAAGCGCCCAGGTTTTAGGGCTGGTCAAAATGGGGTGTCTACATTACTCAATCTTCTCAACACACGCAACAAACAATGGATACATTTCTTCTTCATAAATAGAAGTACTCTTACTGCTGAAATAGATATAACGACAACAGAGCAACAATACAAGCAAGAAATCATTTATGATCTTTCATCAATCTCATTCTCTCTGATCATCTGAGAAGTTCTTCATCTGGTTTTCATTTTACTCAGAAAATCATACACAGAGCCTTTTAGCTTTAAGCATATATTCCTGTGAGAGGTTTTTACTAATATAACTCAAAAGTCTCTGTAATATTTCTCGAGAGAGTTTCATTTCAAGCTTTTTGTGAAAGCAAAACTTATCATTCAAACATTGTAAGAGTATAGTACATTCAGGTTTGGTTTCTTGATTCCTTGAGAGTGATTATGGATCACCTAAGGTTTGTAAGGGTTTGAGGACTTAGAAAGCCTGTGTAAATCTGTAGAGGATCGCTCTATTTGTGAAGAGGTTGCTAGCACCCCTGTGAAGCTAGAAGATAGTGGAAAATCTCAAGTGAAGCTTGAGGAGTGAATGTAGGCTTGGTTGAAGCCAAACTACTATAAATCTGTTTGGCTCCTTCCCTTATCTCTTCCTCACTGCTATAGCTATATCTGTCATCTTCTCTGTGCTAATTTTCTCATTGCTATATTTGTTAGACTATTTGTTGTTCTTGAGCTAAACACCTAATCTTTTCAAACTGATATACCTATCTGTTGTCTGTTTCTCTTAAGCTCTTAATTATATTACTTTACACTACATTAATTTATTAGCCACACATCACTGTTAAGTTCTCCTTTTGTGCTTAATCACAAATTGCATTTCATCTTCTAACTTATGTTAATTAGTTGTTGTGCTAATTGCAATTTTTATTGGGGTATTATTATTAGTTATTTGTGAAAACCTAATTTACCCCCCTCTTTGGTTGTTTTTTGGGTAACAATTGGTATCAGAGCCTAGACTCTTGCTTTAGATTTAACCATCTGAGAGTTTCGATCCATGACAACCTTGGCTAGCACTAGCACTAGCACTAGCACTATTGAAGGACAAGCCACCAATAGGCCACCCTTGTTTGATGGAAATAACTATAGTCATTGGAAGGATAAGATGACTTTACATCTTCAAGCCATCGATTATGCTATGTGGATTATAGTCACCAAAGATTAAAAAATCCCTACCAAATTAGTAGAAAAATTCTTAGGTGTTTACTAAAGAATTGGGAAGCAAAGGTTATCGCCATTATAGAAGCCAAGAATCTATCCACACTTGGATTGGATGAGCTCATGGGCTCCCTTATGACTCGTGAGATCACTATGAAAGGACATGAGAATGTTAAAGACAAAAAGAAAAGTGGTATTGCATTCAAAGCCTCATCCCATGAAGAAGGAAATGAAAACTCTAGTGAGGATGAAAGTTATGTCATGGTTAGTAGAAATCTCAAAAAGCACTTCAAGAAAAACAATCATGGAGGAAGAAGACCTTTCAAGAAAGAATACAACAAAGATGACAAGAAAGAACATATCATTTGCTATGAGTGCAAAAATCTGAGACATATGAAGATGAATTGTCCAAAATTGAAAAACCATGGAAAAGACTACAAAATGAACAAGAAGGCCATGGTAGCAGCTTGGGGAGAAAGTGAAGATGAAAGCTCAAGTGATAAAGCTGAAAATGAAGTAGCCCAACTTGTGTCTCATGGTTCTTGAAGATGAAGACTTTACTCAAGATGAGGTAACTATTATTTGTGAAGAACTTGAGAGTGCATTCCATAAATTACAAGATGAATTTAGAAATGTTTGTGCCAAAAATAAGTGTTAAAGAAATCTGTTACATCTTTATCTAGTAATATAGAAGAATTAAAGAAAGAGAACCTTGCTGTGAAAAATGATTTTGCCACAATCTCTAATGAGAAAATTGTTTTGAAAAATAATTTTGATACCATCTCTAATGAGAAAATTGCTTTGAATTTTGCAAAGGTAGAGATAATCTCAACATGCTTCTTTGAAATCAAAGATGTGTTTTTGATAAGGCGGGCATTGGATATGACCCTATTAAGAAACAAATGAATCTTAAAACAATTTTTGAAAATGCACCTCTCATGACACACCCTCATATTACTTGTCATTATTGTAGAAAGAAAAGTCATTCAAAAAGAATATGAACATGGAAATTAAAAAGATTTGGATTGCTAAGGGAACTAACAAAACTAACTAAGAAGGACCCAAGAAATAATGGGTACCAAAATTCAACATTTGATTTCTATTTTATAGGTATGTCTTATGCCCAAAACTAAAAAAGGAAAGTGGTACCTTGATAGTGGATGCTCTAGACACATGACCAGAGATAAATCTTTTTTCACTACTCTATCCCCCAAAGATGGAGGATTTGTCACTTTTGGAGACAATAAGAAAGGAAAAATCATTGGTATTGGAAGCATTGGTGTAGACACCCCATTTTTGACCGTCCTAAAGACTTGGATGTCATCGTTTGAGTGCTCGATGATTGCGCATGTTCGAGCTAGTTTGGAGTCCCCGAGGTTTTCAGCTGCGCGCCTTGCCTCTAAATCTCTAAAATCTCTTGGTTTTGTGCTTGTTTTAAGCCAATTTTGAGACCCTCCTTTTGCCTGGATGGAGAAACAGTGGTGTAGACCACTTTTCTCCCATGTCGACCAGTTTTCTCAATTGTTAGCCACTTTAGGTGGTTGGTTGGCTAGGGTGGGTGGTCGGTCGACCACCTCAAGTGGTCTGCAGCATGCCACCACCTTCTCCTCTCTTGGGAGACCCCCTTTTTGCCCTGTCGACCAGATGTTTCCCCTGTCGACCACCTGAGGTGGTCGGTCGACTAGGTGGGGTGGTCGGTCAACCACTTTGAGTGATCGGCGGCCATTTTTCACTTTTTGCAGATTTTTTGGTGCCAGCTGTTGGGCACAGAATGCATCCTCCTTACACGTGTATGGAGGGATTCAAGCAAGCTTTAGCTTACATATTCTATATAAGGGGAGCTCTCTTCCCCTTTCAAGGGTTCAGAAAATTTAGAGACAAAAATTGACTCTCTCTCTAGAATTTTCTCTCTCTCTCTCTCTCTATATATATATATATATATTGTGCTCTATAGTGCTTGGAAGTGAGCTTTCTTCACACTTTTGCACACAACCTCTTAGCCAAACACTCCTACCTTGTTGCTGAGGTGCTTGAGGGTCTTGTGGGAGCTTCAAAAGGCTGGTTTTTGGCTCAAGAAGGTGCTGTTGTTGCTGTGCTTTAAAGGTAATCCCATTTCCCCTTTTAAAGCTTTGTTTTGGTTACTCTCTTAGCCACCTTTGCATGCTATTTTAGGCTTAGATTTCAACTACAAAAATTTCTATTTTTAAGTGTTTAAAATGGTGGTTTAAGGCCTAGTTTGAGTTAGGGGTAGTTTACCCCCTTTGGTGGCTTGTTTTGCTTTGGTTTGTGCCATCTCTTAAGGCCTTTGGGATCATCTCTTTTTGGCCTTCTTAATACTGAAACTCAGAGGAATTTCAATGGTGGAAAAGTGGTTTTGAGGTCCCAAATGGGTGGGGTGGTCCCCCCTCCTCTTCTCTTGTTTGCATGTGTTGATGGCCCATCAAAAGAGCATGTGTTTCTACTTCTTAGTGGCTTTGTTTAGGTTCATTTTTTTGACTTTTTAGATCTTCCATAGCTCTATTTTTGGCTGTCTTAGTCACCTCTTGCATGCTTCTTGTACTTGTAGTGTAATCCTACTTGTAGCCTTGCAAAGTAGCATGTCTTTTTGGCGTGTTTTGGTCTTATCTCAACATGTTTTTGGTGTTATTTTCGCATGTCTTAACTCTATTTTGGCTTAGTTTGATTGCCTCTTGTATGCTTCATAGCCTTGTAGTGCAATCCTCCTTATAACCTTAACATGTATCATGCTTTGGACCGTCATTCTAGCATGCTTTTGACTCCACTCCAGGAAGTTTTTACTCATGTTTTTCCATGCTTAAGCTTTGTTTGAAGTTGTTTTGGTCATGCAAGCCTTGCTTTGTATAGCCTTAGTGCAATCTTGTTCACTAGTTTTGAGTTTCCAAGTCACTAGCATGCATTGCTTGGGCTATTTACATGATTTAACATCATTTGGTGTGTGAATTCAATGTGTGTAGTGTGGTCATACTCTCACATCTTTCACTCTTTCAATGCTTTGGAGGGTTGGTGCTTTATGCCTTAAACATGAGCTAATGTGTATGCCATATTGCCTAAGCTTTTAGGCTACCATCTTAGTGTGTTTTGGGTGTTATTTTGCCATAATACAACTCTGATTTTTGTTGATGAAGTCAACTCATGCTTGGTTTTGGTGGGTGTAGTGTAATCCTCCTCATTGGCCTTGTATGCTCCATGCTTCATGCCTCTAATTCAAGCATATGTTGGCTATGTTTAACCATGTTTCTATCATTGTTTTGACCTGCCTTGGGGCTATTTTGAGTCATCTTGGCTCTTTGGGGCTTGATTGATATGGCCATGGTGCAAGTCCCTTTGCTAGTCTTAAGCTTCGAGCCTCCAAGCATGTTATGCATGTGTTATGTGCATGATTTGGCATCATTCCTTACATGACTTCAGAGCATATTTCATTGCCACACTCTCACATTTTCCATTCCTTCAATGTGTTTGAGAGTTGTGTCCTCATTCCTTGTTTATGAACCAATGTGTATGCATGCTTGTATTTGCTTTTGGACTTCATTTTCAGCATGTTTTGGCCATTGTCTTGGCATGCATGAGGCTTGTTTGAGGTTGGTTTGGTTATTGACTTTTCCATTAAATAGCCCTTTCCATGCTCATGTTGTTCGCATGTTGTTGCATTGCATTGTGTTTGCATGTTGTTGCATTGCATTGTGTTTGCATGTTGTTGCATTGCATTGTGTTTGCATGTTGTTGCATTGCATTGTGTTTGCATGTTGTTGCATTGCATTGTGTTTGCATGTTGTTGCATTGCATTGTGTTTGCATGTTGTTGCATTGCATTGTGTTTGCATGTTGTTGCATTGCATTGTGTTTGCATGTTGTGTTAGTTGCATTGTGTTTGTGTTAGAGGTCAATCCAAACACCAGGAATGTCACATGTTTCATACTCAAAACTCAAAGTGATGAAACGTGCCTTGTTCCTTAGGTCACGGACACCTTTGATCATGTATGATAAGGTGGAGGTTCATCGAGTCTTATGTGTTATTTGTGTGCATTCATTGATATTGATTTGTGCAACTCAGCCTCTTTGGCCATCATTCACTGAGATGTGTGATTGGTGGCTTGAGAGTCGACCACTACATTCCTTTGAGCTTAAGATATGATAAGGAGTGTAGTTACACACATTTTCTTGCAAATACACTGCCATGCCTGTGTTTGTGCTCTGTTGCAGCAAAAAGGAGAAATTGCAGGAAGTAGTGGCATACCGACCATCAAAGCTGCCGACCGGCCATCAAGTCTGCCGATCGGCTATCAAAATTGGCTGATAACCATAAACTCTGGCCGATGGCCATTCCTCTTGGCCGACCACCCCTCAGTATGGTCATAAGGTGGATCAGAAGCATCTTGGAAGTTGACACAATTTTCAGAAGTCTAAAACAGTGCAAACAGAGGCATCATGAGGCACGGCAGTGGATTTCTGAGCAAAGCTGACCGAGCATGCATCTCTTCCTTGCCCGCGAGGCCATTTCACTGCTTATGATTAGTTTGCGTGATTAGTCATTTAATTTGTTGTGTAATATGTCAACTAGCTTAACATAGCTATTTGTTTCAATTCGGTTGTGTAATAATTAATTTGCTAAGTTAGTTAATTAGTTTGGTTTGTAATAATTAGTTTAATTAGCATAGCTAGTTAGTTGATTTATTCGGACCCTCCGTCGAGAGGGCAAATATTGTAATAAGAGTGCGTGAGTGTGATGCATGTCTTCCAACCCCATTTCTTTCCCCCTTTTACTTATCAGCTTTCGATGGTTAGTTTAGGGCATATTTCGATTAGCATACCTTATGCTTGCATGCGTGCATCCATTCATCCGTCTTGTATGCACCGGGCTCGGCGCATCATACAAACTGCATCGCATTTCAATACCAATTTTGATACATGTATCAACTATCACATTCATATGCCATCTTAGAATAGTTGAGCCTATTTCAGTTGCATTCTGCATGTGTTGGATTTGGCATCTTAACATAGCTAGGATCATGCATGATTACTAACTAGCTTTTGTTTTGGTTCAGAGTACGCTGTGAGTGTTTATGCTTTAGCATCCTTGCATGCGTGTAA
>NW_021031392.1:0-14990 GCF_004153795.1 Camellia sinensis | reverse complement strand
TTGCCATTTCTTGTCATTAGGGTTTAAACCCTCGGACACTTATTCGGACCCTCTTGCATGATGGCAGATATGTAATTATGGTGTTTATTTGTCGTTTCTCATGCATTAGGGTTTAAACAATCGGACACTTATTCGGACCCTCTAGCATTATGGCAAATATGTAATTATGGTGTTTAGTTGGCATTTCTCGTGTATTAGGGTTTAAACACTCGGACACTTATTCTGACCCTCTTCTATGATGACAGATATGTAATTATGGTGTTTACTTGCCATTTCTCGTGCATTAGGGTTTAAACACTCGGACACATATTCGAACCCTCTTGCATGGTGGGAGATATGTAATTATGGTGTTTACTTTCCATTTTCTCATGCATTAGGGTTTAAACACTCGGACACTTATTTGGACCCTCTTGCATGATGGCAGATATGTAATTGTGGTGTTTACTTGCCATTTCTCGAGCATTAGGATTCAAACACTCGGACACTTATTTGGACCATCTTACACGATGGCAGATATGTAATTATGGTGTTTACTTGCCATTTCTCGAGCATGAGGATTCGAACACTCGGACACTTATTCGGACCCATAATGGCAGATATGTAATTATGGTGTTTATTTGCCTTTTCTCATGCATTAGGGTTTAAACAATCGAACACTTATTCGGACACTCATGCATGATGGCAGATATTTAATTATGGTGTTTACTTGCCATTTCTCGAGCATTAGGATTCGAACATTCGGACCCTTATTCAGACTCTCTTGCATGATGGCAAATAAGTAAATATGCTGTTTGCTTGCCATTTCTCTTGCATTAAGGTTTAAACCATAGGACACTTATTCGGACCTTGCATGATGCCAGATATATAATTATGGTGTTTATTTGCCTTTTCTCATACATTAGGGTTTAAATAATCGAACACTTATTCGGACACTCATGCATGATGGCAGATATTTAATTATGGTGTTTACTTGCCATTTCTCGAGCATTAGGATTCGAACATTCGGACACTTATTCAGACTCTCTTGCATGATGGCAAACAAGTAAATATGGTGTTTGCTTGCCATTTCTCATGCATTAAGGTTTAAACCCTAGGACACTTATTCAGACCATCTTGCATGATGCCAGATATGTAATTATGGTGTTTATTTGTCATTTCTCATGCATTGGGGTTTAAACCCTCGAACACTTATTCGGACTCTCTTGCATGTTGGCAGATATGTAATTTTGGTATTTACGTGCCATTTCTCACGCATTAGGGTTTAAACACTGGGACACTTATTCGGACCCTCTTGCATGACGGCACATATGTAATTATGGTGTTTATTTGCCATTTCTCATGCATTAGGGTTTAAACACTCGGACACTTATTCGGACCCTCTTGCATGATGGCAGATATGTAATTATGGTGTTTACTTGCCATTTCTCGTGCATTAGGGTTTAAACACTAGGACACTTATTCGGACCCTATTGCATGATGCAAGATATGTAATTATGGTGTTTACTTGATTTTTCTTACGCATTAGGGTTGAAACTATTTGAAACTATTCGGACCCTCTTGCATGATGGCAGATATGTAATTATGGTATTTATTTGCCATCTCTCTTGCATTAGGGTTTAAAGACTCGGCCACTTATTCGGACCCTCTTGCATGATGGCAGATATGTAATTATGGTGTTTACTTGCCATTTCTCATGCATTAGGGTTTAAACACTCGGACACTTATTTGGACCCCCCTGCATGATGGCAGATATGTAATTATGGTGTTTATTTGCCATCTCTCTTGCATTAGTGTTTGAAACTCGCCACATATTCGGACGCTCTAGCATGATGGCAGATATGTAATTACGGTGTTTACTTGCCATTTCTCATGCATTAAGGTTTAAAAACTCGGACACTTATTTGGACTCTCATGCATGATGGCAGATATGTAATTTTGGTATTTACTTGCCATTTCTCATGCATTAGGGTTTAAACACTAGGACACTTATTCACACCCTCTTGCATGACGGCACATATGTAATTATGGTGTTTATTTTCCATTTCTCGTGCACTAGGGTTTAAACACTCGGACACTTATTCGGACCCTCTTGCATGATGGAAGATATGTAATTATGGTGTTTACTTGCCATTTCCCGTGCATTAGGGTTTAAACACTCGGACACTTATTCGGACCCTCTTACATGATTTCAGATATGTAATTATGGTGTTTACTTGCCATTTCTCGTGCATTAGGGTTTAAACACTCGGACACTTATTTGGACCCTCTTGCATGATGGAAGATATGTAATTATGGTGTTTACTTGATTTTTCTTATGCATTAGGGTTCAAACTATTGGAACTTATTCGGACCCTCTTGCATGATGGCAGATATGTAATTATGGTGTTTATTTTCCATCTCTCTCGCATTAGGGTTTAAACACTCGGCCACTTATTCGGACCGTCTTGCATGATGGCAGAAATGTAATTATGGTTTTTACTTGTCATTTCTCATGCTTTTGGGTTTAAACACTCGGACACTTATTTGGACCCTCTTGCATGATGGCAGATATGTAATTATGGTGTTTATTTGCCATCTCTCTTGCATTAGGGTTTAAACACTCGGCCACTTATTCGGACCCTCTTGCATGATGGCAGATATGAAATTGTGGTGTTTATTTGCCATTTCTCATGCATTAGGGTTTAAACACTCGGACATTTATTCGCACCCTCTTGCATGATGGCAGATACGTAATTATGGTGTTTGTTTGCAATTTCCCATGCATTACGGTTTAAACACTCGGACACTAATTTAGACCCTCTTGCATGATAGCAGATATGTTGTTATGGTGTTTAGTTGCCATTTCCCATGCATTAGGGTTTAAACACTCGGACACTTATGCGGACACTCTTGCATGATGGCAGATATGTAATTATGGTGTTTATTTTCCATTTCTCTTGCATTAGGGTATAAATACTCGGACACATATTCAGACCCTCTTGCATGATGGCAGATATGTAATTATGGTGTTTACTTCCCATTTCTCATGCATTAGGGCCTAAACACTCGGACACTTATTCGGACCCTCTTGCAGGATGGCAGATATGTAATTATGGCGTTTACTTCCCATTTCTCATGCATTAGGGTTTAAACACTCGGAAACTTATTTGGACCCTCTTGCATGATCGCAGATATATAATTATGTTGTTTACTTGCCATTTCTCATGCATTAGGGCTTAAATACTTGGACATTTATTCGGACCCTCTCGGACCCTCTTGCCAGAGGGCAGATATGTAATTACGGTGTTTACTTGCCATTTCTCATCCATTAGGGTATAAACACTTGGACACCTATTCGGACACTCTTGCATGATGGCAGATATGTAATTATGGTGTTTACTTGCCATTTCTCATGCATTTGGGTTTAAACACTCGGACACTTATTTGGACCTTCTTTTTTTTTTTTTTTTTTTTTTAGCAAAGAAAGTTTTATTTATTGAAGGAATAAACAGAGTAGGGGGAACAAAACACCAAAAGGCTTAATGTATGTTTGGTGAGAAACCAAACCAACATGGTACACAAAGCCAAGAGCGAAACACAGCCTTCTGGACCAAGTTTTGTTTGGACCTTCTTGCACGATGGCAGATATGTAATTATGATGTGGACTTTCCATTTTCTCATGCATTAGGGTGCAAACACTCGGACACTTATTTGGACCCTCTTGTATGATGGCAGATATGTAATTGTGGTGTTTACTTGCCATTTCTCGAGCATTAGGATTCGAACACTCGGACACTTATTCGGACTCTCTTGCATAATGGCAGAAATGTAATTATGGTGTTTACTTGCCATTTCTCGAGCATGAGGATTCGAACACTGGGAAACATATTCGTACCCTCTTGCACGATGGCAGATATGTAATTATGGTGTTTATTTGCCTTCTCTCATGCATTAGGGTTTAAACACTCGAACACTTATTCGGACACTCATGCATGATGGCAGATATTTAATTATGGTGTTTACTTGCCGTTTCTCGAGCATTAGGATTCGAACATTCGGACACCTATTCAGACTCTCTTGCATGATGGCAAATAAGTAATTATGGTGTTTGCTTGCCATTTCTCATGCATTAAGGTTTATACACTAGGACACTTTTTTGGACCATCTTGCAAGACGCCATATATGTAATTATGGTGTTTATTTGTCATTTCTCATGCAATGCGGTTTAAACGCTCGGATACTTATTCGGACCCTCATGCATGATGGCAGATATGTAATTATGGTGTTTATTTGACATTTCTCCTGCATTACGGTTTAAAAACTCGGACACTTATTCGGACTCTCTTGCATGTTGGCAGATATGTAATTTTGGTAGTTGCTTGCCATTTCTCATGCATTAGGGTTTAAACACTCGGACACTTATTCGGACCCTGTTGCATGACGACACATATGTAACTATGGTGTTTATTTGCTATTTCATATGCATTAGGGTTTAAACACTCGGACACTTATTCGGACCCTCTTACATGATGGGAGATATGTAATTATGGTGTTTACTTGCCATTTTTCGTGCATTAGGGTTTAAACACTCGGACACTTATTCGAACCCACTTGCATGATGGCAGATATGTGATTATGGTGTTTAATTGCCTTTTCTTATGCATTAGGGTTCAAACTATTGGAAACTTATTCGGACCCTCTTGCATGATGGCAGATATGTAATTATGGTGTTTATTTGCCATCTCTAATGCATTAGGGTTTAAACAAACGGCCACTTATTCGGACCCTCTTACGTGATGGTAGATATGTAATTATGGTGTTTACTTTACATTTCTCATGCATTAGGGTTTAAACACTCGGACACTTATTCGGATCCTCTTGCAGGATGGCAGATATGTAATTATGGCGTTTACTTGCCATTTCTCATGCATTAGGGCTTAAACACTCGGAAACTTATTCAGACCGCCTTGCATGACGGCAGATATGTAATTATGGTGTTTGCTTGCCATTTCTCATGCATCAGGGTTTAAACACTCGGACACTTATTCGAACCATCTTGCATGACGGCACATATGTAATTATGGTGTTCATTTGCAGTTTCTCATGCATTATGGTTTAAACACTCAGACACTTGTTTGGACCCTCTTGCATGATGGCAGATATGTAATTATGGTGTTTACTTGCCATTTCTCACGCACTAGGGTTGAAACCCTTGGACACTTATTCGGACCCTCTAGCATGATGTCAGGTATGTAATTATCGTGTTTATTTGCCATATCTCATGCAGTAGGGTTTAAATACTCGGACACTTATTCGGACCCTCCGGGATGATGGCAGATATGTAATTATGGTGTTTATTTGTCATTTCTCATGCAATGCGGTTTAAACCCTCGGATACTTATTCGGACCCTCATGCATGATGGCAGATATGTAATTATGGGGTTTATTTGCCATTTCTCCTGCATTACGGTTTAAAAACTCGGACACTTATTCGGACTCTCTTGCATGTTGGCAGATATGTAATTTTGGTAGTTGCTTGCCATTTCTCATGCATTAGGGTTTAAACACTCGGACACTTATTCGGACCCTCTTGCATGACGACACATATGTAACTATGGTGTTTATTTGCCATTTCATATGCATTAGGGTTTAAACACTCGGACACTTATTCGGACCCTCTTACATGATGGCTGATATGTAATTATGGTGTTTACTTGCCATTTTTCGTGCATTAGGGTTTAAACACTCGGACACTTATTCGAACCCGCTTGCATGATGGCAGATATGTAATTATGGTGTTTAATTACCTTTTCTTATGCATTAGGGTTCAAACTATTGGAAACTTATTCGGACCGTCTTGCATGATGGCAGATATGTAATTATGGTGTTTATTTTCCATCTCTATTGCATTAGGGTTTAAACACTCGGCCACTTATTCGGACCCTCTTACGTGATGGTAGATATGTAATTATGGTGTTTACTTGTCATTTCTCATGCATTAGGGTTTAAACACTCGGACACTTATTTGGACTCTCTTGCATGATGGCAGATTTGTAATTTTGGTATTTACTTGCCATTTCTCATGCATTAGGGTTTAAACACTCGGACACTTATTCGAACCGTCTTGCATGACGGCACATATGTAATTATGGTGTTCATTTGCAGTTTCTCATGCATTATGGTTTAAACACTCAGACACTTGTTTGGACCCTCTTGCATGATGGCAGATATGTAATTATGGCGTTTACTTGCCATTTCTCAGGCATTAGGGTTTAAACACTCGGACACTTATTCGGACCCTCTTACATGATGGCAAATCTGTAATTATGGTGTTTACATGCCATTTCTTGAGCATGAGGATTCGAACACCCGAACACTTATTCAGACCCTCTTGCCTGATGGCAGATATGTAATTATGGTGTTTATTTGCCATTTCTCATGCATTAGGGTTTAAAAACTCGGACACTTATTCGGACAGTTTGTATGATGGCAGCCATGTAATTATGGTGTTTACTTGCCATTTCTCGAGCATTAGGATTCGAACATTCGGACACTTATTCAGAGCCTCTTGCATGATGGCAGATATGTAATTATGGTGTTTATTTGCCATTTCTTATGCATTGCAGTTTAAACCCTCGGACACTTATTCAGACTCTCATGCATGATGGCTGATATGTAATTATGGTGTTTCCATGCCAGTTCTCATGTATTGGGGTTTAAATACTCGGACACTTCTTTGGACCCTTTTGCACGGTGGCAGATATGTAATTATAGTGTTTACTGCCCATTTCTTATGTAGTAGGGTTCAAACTCTCGGACACTTATTCGGACCCTCTTGCATGATGGCAGATATGTAATTATGGTGTTTACTTGCCATTTCTCATGCATTAAAGTTTAAACACTAGGACACTTATTCGGACCATCTTGCATGATGGCAGAAATGTAATTGTAGTGTTTACTTTCCAATTCTCGAGCATTAGGATCCGACCACTCGGACACATATTCGGACCATCTTGCATGATGGCAGATATTTAATTGTGTTGTTAATTTGCCATTTCTCAAGCATTAGGGTTTGAATACTCGGACACTTATTCGGACTCTCTTGCATGTTGGCAGATATGTAATTTTGGTAGTTGCTTGCCATTTCTCATGCATTAGGGTTTAAACACTCGGACACTTATTCGGACCCTCTTGCATGACGACACATATGTAATTATGGTGTTTATTTTCCATTTCATATGCATTAGGGTTTAAACACTCGGACACTTATTCGAACCCTCTTGCATGATGGCAGATACGTAATTATGGTGTTTGCTTGCCATTTTCTCATGCATTAGGGTTTAAACACTCGGACACTTATTTGGACCCTCTTGCATGATGCCAGATATGTAATTGTGGTGTTTACTTGCCATTTCTCGAGCATGAGGATTCGAACACTCGGACACACTTATTCGGACCCGCTTGCATGATGGCAGATATGTAATTATGGTGTTTATTTGCCTTTTCTCATGCATTAGGGTTTAAACACTCAAACACTTATTCGGACACTCATGCATGATGGCAGATATGTAATTATGGTGTTTACTTGCCATTTCTCGAGCATTAGGATTCGAACATTCGGACACTTATTCAGACCCTCTTGCATGATGGCAAACATGTAATTATGGTGTTTGCTTGTCATTTCTCATCATTAAGGTTTAAACACTAGGACACTTATTCGGACCATCTGGCATGATGGCAGATATGTAATTATGGTGTTTATTTGTCATTTCTCATGCATTGGGGTTTAAACACTCGGATACTTATTCGGACCCTCATGTATGATGGCAGATATGTAATTATGGTGTTTACTTGGCAGTTCTCATGCATTAGGGTTTAAACACTCAGACACTTATTCGGACCCTCTCGCACGATGGCAGATATGTAATTATAGTGTTTACTTTCCAATTCTGAAGCATTAGGATTCGACCACTCGGACACTTATTCGGACCGTCTTGCATGATGGCAGATATGTAATTATGGTGTTTATTTGCCATTTCTCATGCATTAGGCTGTAAGCACTCGGATACTTGTTCGGACCCTCTTGAATGATGGCAGATATGTAATTATGGTGTTTACTTGCCATTTCTCCTGCGTTAGGGTTTAGACACTCGGACACTTATTCGGACCCTCTTGCATAATGGCAAATATGTAATTATGGTGTTTGTTCGCCATCTCTCTTGCATTAGGGTTTAAACACTCGGCCACTTATTCGGACCCTCTTGCATGATGGTAGATATGTAATTATGGGGTTTACTTGCCATTTCTCATGTATTAGGGTTTAAACACTCGAACACTTATTTGGACGCTCTTGCCTGTTGGCAAATATGTAATTATGGTGTTTACTTGCCATTTCTTGAGCATGAGCATTCGGACACCCGGACACTTATTCGGACCCTCTTGCATGATGGCAGATATGTAATTATGGTGTTTATTTTCCATTTCTCATGCATTACAGTTTAAACGCTCGAACACTTATTCAGACTCTCTTGCATGATGGCAGATAAGTAATTATGGTGTTCACTTGCCATTTCTCATGCATTAGGGTTTAAAAACTCGGACACTTATTCGGACACTCTTGTATGATGGCAGACATGTAATTTTGGTGTTTACTTGCCATTTCTCGAGCATTAGGATTCGAACATTCGGACACTTATTCAGACCCTTTTGCATGATGGCAGATATGTCAATATGGTGTTTACTTGCTATTTCTCATGCATTAAGGTTTAAACACAAGGACACTTATTCGGACCGTCTTGCATGATGGCAGACATGTAATTATGGTGTTTATTTGCCATTTCTCATGCATTGGGGTTTAAACATTCGGACACTTAATCGGACCCTCATGCATGATGGCAGATATGTAATTACGGTGTTTACTTGCCATTTCTCATGCATTAAGGTTTAAACACTAGGACACTTATTGGGACCATCTTGCCTGATGGCAGATATGTAATTATGGTGTTTATTTGGCATTTTTCATGCATTGGGGTTTAAACCCTTGGACACTTGTTCGGACCCTCATGCATGATGGCAGATATGTAATTGTGGTGTTTACTTGCCAGCTCTCATGCATTAGGGTTTAAACACTCGGACACTTATTCGGACCCCTTGCACGATGCCAGATATGTAATTATAGTGTTTACTTGCAATTTCTTATGCATTAGGGTTCAAACTCTCGGTCACTTATTCGGACACTCTTGCATGATGGCAGATATGTAATTATAGTGTTTACTTTCCAATTCTCAAGCATTAGGATTCGACCACTCTGACACTTATTCGGACCCTCTTGCATGATGGCTGATACGTAATTATGGTGTTCATTTGCCATTTCTCAGGCATTAGGGTTTAAACAGTTGGACACTTATTCGGACCCTCTAGCATGATGGCAAGTATGTAATTATGGTGTTTACTTGGCATTTCCCGTGCATTAGGGTTTAGACACTCGGACACTTATTCAGACCCTCTTGCATGATGGCAGATATTTAATTATGGTGTTCACTTTCCATTTCTCATGCATTAGGGTTTAAACACTCGGACACTTAGTCGAACCCTCTTGCATGATGGCAGATATGTAATTACGGTGTTTACTTGCCATTTTCTCATGCATTAGGGTTTAAACACTCGGACACTTATTTCGACCGCCTTGCATGATGGCAGATATATAATTGTGGTGTTTACTTGCCATTTCTCGAGCGTTAGGATTCGAACACTCGGACACTTATTCGGACCCTCGTGCACGATGGCAGATATGTAATTATGGTGTTTATTTTCCATCTCTCTTGCATTTGGGTTTAAACACTCGGCCATTTATTCGGACCGTCTTGTTTGATCGCAGGTATTGAATTATGGTGTTTAGTTGCCATTTCTCATACATTAGGGTTTAAACACTCGGACACTTATTTGGACCCTCTTGCATGATGGCAGCTATGTAATTATGGTGTTTACTTTCCATTTCTTGAGCATGAGGATTCGAACATGCAGACACTTATTCGGACCCTCTTGCATGATGGCAGAAATGTAATTATAGTGTTTACTTTCCAATTCTCGGGTATTAGGATTCGACCACTTCGACACTTATTCAGACCCTTTTGCATGATGGCAGATATGTAATTATGGTGTTTATTTGGCATTTCTCATGCATTGGGATTTAAACCCCAGGACACTTGTTCGGACCCTCATGCATGATGGCAGATATGTAATTATGGTGTTTACTGGCCAGCTCTCATGCATTAGGGTTTGAACACTCGGGCACTTATTCAGACCCTCTTCCACGATGCCAGATATGTAATTATGGAGTTTACTTGCCATTTCTTATGCATCAGGGTTCAACCTCTCGGACACTTATTCGGACCCTCTTGCATGATGGCAGATATGTAATTATAGTGTTTACTTTCCAATTCTCGAGCATTAGGATTCGACCGCTCGGACACTTATTCGGACCCTCTTGCATGATGGCAGATATGTAATTATGGTGTTCATTTGCCATTTCTCAAGCAGTAGGGTTTAAACACTTGGACACTTATTCGGACCCTCTAGCATGATGGCAAATATGTAATTATGGTGTTTACTTGGCATTTCCCGTGCATTAGGGTTTAAACACTCGGACACTTATTCAGACCCTCATGCATGATGGCAGATATGTAATTATGGTGTTTACTTGCCATTTCTCAAGCATTAGGGTTTAAACACTCGATTCAAACCCTCTTGCATGATGGCAGGTATGTAATTATGGTGTTTACTTGCCATTTTCGCATGCATTTGGGTTTAAACACTCGGACATTTATTTTGACCCCCTTGCATGACGGCAGATATGTAATTGTGGTGTTTACTTGCCATGTCTCGAGCATTAGGATTCGAACACTCGGACACTTATTCGGACCCTCTTGCACGATGGCAGATGTGTAATTATGGTGTTTGCTTGGCATTTGTCGAGCATGAGGATTTGAACACTCGGACACTTATTCGGTCCCTCTTGCATGATGGCAGATATGTAATTTTGGTGTTTATTTGTGTTTTCTCATGCATTAGGGTCTAAACACTCGAACACTTATTCGGACCCTCTTGCATGATGGCAGATATGTAATTATGGTGTTTATTTGCCATCTCTCTTGCATTAGGGTTTAAACACTCAGCCACTTATTCGGACCCTCTTGCATGATGGCAGATATGTAATTATGGTGTTTACTTGCCATTTCTCATGTGTTAGGGTTTAAACACTCGGACACTTATTTGGACCATCTTGCATGATGGCAGATATGTAATTATGGTGTTTACTTTCCATTTCTTGAGCATGAGGATTCGAACATGCGGACATTTATTCGGACCCTCTTGCATGATGGCAAATATGTAATTATGTTGTTTATTTGCCATTTCTCATGCATTGTGGTTTAAACACTCGAACACTTATTCGAACTCTCTTGCATGATGGCAGATAAGTAATTATGGGGTTTACTTGCCATTTCTCATGCATTAGGGTTTAAAATCTCGGACACTCTTGTATGATGGCAGACATGTAATTATGGTGTTTACTTGCCATTTCTCGAGCAATAGGATTCGAACATTCAGAAACTTATTTGGACCATCATGCATGACGGCAGATATGTAATTATGGTGTTTATTTGCCATTTCTCATGCATTGGGGATTAAACCCTAGGACACTTATTCGAACCCTCTTGCATGATGGCAGATATGTAATTATGGTGTTTACTTTCCAATTCTGGAGCATTAGGATTCGACCACTTGGCCACTTATTTGGACCCCCTTGCATGATGGCAGATATGTAATTACGGTCTTTACTTTCCATTTCTCATGCATTACGGTGTAAACACTAGGACACTTATTCGGACCATCTTGCATGATGACAGATATGTAATTATGATGTTTATATGTCATTTCTCACGCATTGGGGTTTAAACCCTCGGACACTTGTTCGGACACTCATGCGTGATGGCAGATATGTAATTTTGGTGCTTACTTGCCAGTTCTCATGCATTAGGGTTTATACATTCGGACACTTATTTGGACCCTCTTGCACGATGGCAGATATGTAATTATGGTGTTTACTTGCCATTTCTTATGCATTAGGGTTCAAACTCTCGGACACTTATTCAGAACCTCTTGTATGATGGCAGATATGTAATTATAGTGTTTATTTTGCAATTCTCGAGCATTAGGATTCGACCACTCGGACACTTATTCGGACCCTCTTGCATGATGGCAGATATGTAATTAAGGTGTTCATTTGCCATTTCTCAGGCATTAGGGTTTAAACACTTGGACACTTATTCGGACCCTCTAGCATGATGGAAAATATGTAATTATGGAGTTTACTTGGCATTTCCCGTGCATTAGGGTTTAAACACTCGGACACTTATTCAGACCCTCTTGCATGATGGCAGATATGTAATTATGGTGTTTACTTGCCATTTCTCATGCATTAGGGTTTAAACACTCGGACACTTATTCGAACCCTTTTGCATGATGGCAGATATGTAATTATGGTGTTTACTTGCCATTTTCGCATGCATTAGGGTTTAAACATTCGGACACTTATTTTGACCCCCTTGCATGACGGCAGTTATGTAATTGTAGTGTTTACTTGCCATTTCTCGAGCATTAGGATTCGAACACTCGGACACTTATTCGGACCCTCCTGCACGATGACAGATATGTAATTATGGTGTTTACTTGGCATTTCTCGAGCATGAGGATTTGAGCACTCGCACACTTACTCGGACCCTCTTGCAAGATGACAGATATGTAATTTTGGTGTTTATTTGCGTTTTCTGATGCATTAGGGTTTAAACACTCGAACACTTATTCGGACCCTCTTGCATGATGGCAGATATGTAATTATGGTGTTTATTTGCTATCTCTCTTGCATTAGGGTTTAAACACTCGGCCACTTATTTGGACCCTCATGCATGATGGCAGATATGTAATTATGGTGTTTACTTCCTATTTCTCATGCATTTGGGCTTAAACACACGGACACTTATTTGGAACCTCTTGCATGATGGCAGATATGTAATTATGGTGTTTACTTGCCATTTCTTGAGCATGAGGATTCGAACATGCGGACACTTATTCGGACCCTCTTGCATGATGGCAGATATGTAATTATATTGTTTATTTGCCATTTCTCAAGCATTGTGGTTTAAACACTCGAACACTTGTTCGAACTCTCTTGCATGATGGTAGATAAGTAATTATGGTGTTTACTTGCCATTTCTCATGCATTAGGGTTTAAAATCTCGGACACTCTTGTATGATGGCAGACATTTAATTATGGTATTTTGCTTGCCATTTCTCGAGCATTAGGATTCGAACATTCGGACACTTATTCGGACCATCTTGCATGACGGCAGATATGTAATTATGGTGTTTATTTGCCATTTCTCAAGCATTGGGGTTTAAACCCTAAGACACTTATTCGGACCCTCTTGCAAGATGGCAGATATGTAATTATTGTGTTTACTTTCCAATTCTCGAGCATTAGGATTCGACCACTCGGACACTTATTCGGACCCTCTTGCATGATGGCAAATATGTAATTATGGTGTTTATTTGCCATTTCTCAGGCATTAGGGTTTAAACACTCGGACCCTTATTCGGACCCTCTAGCATAATGGCAAATATGTAATGATGGTGTTTAATTGGCATTTCTCGTCCATTAGGGTTTAAACACTCGGACACTAGTTCAGACCCTCTTGCATGATGGCAGATATGTAATTATGGTGTTTAGTTGCCATTTCTCATGCATTAGGGTTTAAGCACTAGGTCACTTATTCGAACCCTCTTGCATGATGGCAGATATGTAATTATGGTGTTTACTTGCCATTTTCTGATGCATTAGGGTTCAAACACTCGGACACTTATTTGGACCCCCTTGCATGATGGCAGATATGTAATTGTGGTGTTTACTTGCCATTTCTCGAGCGTTAGGATTCGAACCCTCGGACACTTATTTGAACCCTCTTGCACGATGGAAGATATGTAATTATGGTGTTTACTTGCCATTTCTCGAGCATAAGGATTCGAACACTCGGACACTTATTCGGACCCTCTTCCAGGATGGCAGATATGTAATTATGGTGTTTATTTGCGTTTTCCCATGCATTAGGGTTTAAACACTCGAACACTTACTCGGACCCCCTTGCATGATGGCAGATAAGTAATTATGGTGTTTACTTGCCATTTCTCATGCATTAGGGTTTAAAAACTCGGACACTTATTCGGACACTCTTGCATGATCGCAGTTATGTAATTATGGTGTTTACTTGCCAATTCTCGAACATTAGGATTCGAACATTCGGACACTTATTCAGACCCTCCTGCATGATGGCAGATATGTAATTATGGTGTTTACTTGCCATATCTCTTGCATTACGGTTTAAACACTAGGACACTTATTCGAACCATCTTGCATGATGGCAGATATGTAATTATGGTGCTTATTAGCCGTTTCTCACGCGTTGGGGATCAAACCCTCGGACACTTATTCGGACCCTCTTGCACGATGGCCGATATGTAATTATGGTGTTTAGTTGCCATTTCTTATGCATTAGGGTTCAAACTCTCGGACACTTATTCGGACCCTCTTGCATGATGGCAGATACGTAATTATAGTGTTTACTTTCCATTTCTCGAGCATTAGGATTCGAGCACTCGAACACTTATTCGGACCTTCTTACATGATGGCAGATATGTAATTAGGGTAGGTGTTTATTTGCCATTCTTCAGCATTGGGTTTAAAACACTCTACACTTATTCCGGACCCTCTTGCAATGTGGCAATAGTAATTATGGTTACGCTCATTTCTCTGCATTAGGATAAACACTCGACACTATACGACTTCTTGCATGATGCAGATATTAATTTGGTTTTACTTGCATTTCTCATGCATTAGGGTTTAAACACTCGGAACCTTATTCGAACCCTCTTGCATTGTGCGAGATATGTAATATGGT
>NW_021031390.1:0-20886 GCF_004153795.1 Camellia sinensis | reverse complement strand
AGAGAATTTCAATCGGAAATTTACTCAGAGTTAATTTTACTGGAATTTACTCCAGATATTACTAATTAATTTACTGAGAATTTACTGGGAATTTACTGAAGTAATTTAATAAGAATTTACAGGGATTTACTGATTAAACTTAATGAGAATTTACAGAGTAATTTAGTGAGAATTTCTTAGTAATTTACAGAGAATTTACTTAGAATTTACTAGTAGTTTACTGAATAGTTTTAACCCGAGTAGTTTAATGAGAATTTATGAGAATTTACAGGGAATTTACAGAGTATATTTGTGAGAATTTACTGGAATTTACTCAGTAATTTACTGAGAATTTACTGGGAATTTACCGAGTAATTTACTGAGAATTTATTGGAAAATTAACTCAGTAATTTACTGAGAATTTACTAAGTATTTATATTGAGAATTTACTGAGTAAATTTACTAGAATTTATTTGAGAATTTCGTCAGTAATTTCGGAGATTTACTGAGTGATTTATATGAGAATTTGCTGAGAATTTACTGAGTAATTTTCTGGGAATGTACTAAGTAATTTATTGCGTAATATACTTAGAATTTACTAGGAATTTTATCGAGTAATTTCTGAGAATTCTACTGGAAATGCAAACTTAAGTAATTTATCTGAGAATTTACTAAGTAATTTACTGAGAATTTAATGAGAATTTAATCGGTATTAACTGAGAATTCACTTGGAATTATTATAAGAATTACTAGTAATTACTTGGAATTTACTGAAAATTTACTGAGCAATTTACCGAGAAATTTACTGAGTAACTATTCTACGTATTTCTACGAATGTTACTGAAATTTACTTAGTGATTTTTCGAGAATTACTTGAATTTACTGAATAATTTGCTGAGAGTTTACTGGGATTTACTGAATAATTTATTGAGAATTTACTGAGAGAATTTACTGAGTAATTTACTAAGAATTTATAGGGAATTCTAACTAGAATTTACTGAGTATATCTTAATGAGAATTTACTGAGTAATTACTGAGAATTACTGTGAATATACTCAGTCATTTACTAAGAATTTTAATGGGAATTTTTGGGAATTTTACTGGAAATTTACAGAGTATTTACTTCGAATTTATTGATTATTTACTGTAAGTTTATGAGTACTTTATTCAGAATTTACTGGGAATTTACAGAGTATTTACTGGGAAATTTAATAAGAATTAATAGGTTTTTACTAATTTGTTTTAATGAGAATTTACTGGGAATTACTAAGTAATTACGGAGAATTTATTGTGAATTGCTGAGGAATTTACTGAGTAATTTAAGATTATTTGTGGAGCATTTAGTTAGTAATTTACTTAGAATTTACTGAAATTTACTGAGAATTAATGAGAATTTACTGGGTATTTATTGGAAATTACTGAGAATTTACAGGGAATTTACTGGGTATTTACCTGGAACATTTCCTGAATTTACTGGGAATTGCTGGGATTTACTAAGTAATTTAATGAGAATTTTATGGAATGTTACTAAGTAATTTAATAAGGGAATTTACTATTAATTTAATTGGGAATTTCATTTGAATTTACTGAGAATTTACCTTGGAATTTCTTGAATAATTTACTGGTAATTAACTCAGTGATTTACTGAGAATTTACTGGATAACTATTTACTGTGAATTTACTTAGTAATTTGTTGTGAATTTACACAGAATTTTCTGAGTAATTTACAGAGAATTTACGGGGAATTACTGGGAATTTATTGAGTAATTTACTGAGAATTTACTAAGTAATTTACTGAAAAATTACTGGGAATGTACTCAGTAATTTATTAAGAATTACTGGAAATTTACAAAGAATTTACGAGGAATGTACTAAGAATTACTCGGAATTTTCTTAAAGAATTTACTTAATAATTTTTCTGAGAATTTACTCGAATTTTAACTTGTAATTACTGAGATTTATAGGGAATTTATTTAAAATTTATTGTAATTTGTAGAGTGATTACTGAGAATTTACGAGAAATTGGCTCCGTAATTTTCTGAAATTTATAGGGAATTTACTGAGTATTTTACTGGGAATTTACTAAGAATTATCTGGGAATTTACTGAGTAATTTACTGGGAATTTACTGAGTAATTTATTTAAAAATTTGCTGGAATTTACTGAGTAATTTAATGAGTATTTACTGGGAATTTAGCGGGAATTTACCGAGACTTTACTAGGAATTTACTAAGAATTTAATGTAATTTACTGATAATTTAACTTAGTAATTTAACTGAGAATTAACTGGGAATTATACTGAGATTAATTGGAAATTTATTGAAATTTACTGAGAAGTCAACTAGATTATACTGGGAATTATTGAGATATATTGAAGAATTTACTCGTAATTTAACTCAATAACTTACTAGAATTTATGCGTATTTACAGAGAATTTACTGGGATTTTACTGCATACTTTACGGAGAATTTACTGGGAATTTAGTTAGTAATTTTATTGATATTACTCTGAGAATTTACTGAGTAATTTACTAGGAATTTACTGAGTATTTTACTGAGAATTTACTCGGAATTTACTCTGTAATTTTTGAGAATTTACTGAGAATTCACTCGGAATTTACCGAGTATTTACTAAGAATTTACTGAGTAATTTAATGAGATTTTACTGGTAATTTACCAGTAATTTAATGAGAATTTACTGAGAATTTTCTGAGTAATTAACTGAGAATTTACTATGAATTTTGAGGAAATTTACTGAGAATTTACTCAGTAATTAATGGACAATTTACTGGGAATTTCCTGAGGAATTAACGATAATTTACTAGGAAATTTACTGAGTAATTTATGGACAGTAAATTACTCAATAAATTCCCTGTAAATTCTCAGTAAATTACTCAGTAAATTCCCAATAAATTCTCTGTAAATTACTGAGTAAATTCCCTGTCATTTCTAACTAAATTACTCAGTAAATTCCCAGTAAATTCCTAGCAAATTCTCTGAAAATTATTAAGTAAATTTCATGTAAATTCTCAGTAAATTATTTAGTAAATTCACAGTAAAATCTCAGTAAATTATTTAGTAAATTCTCAGCAAATTCTCATTAAATTACTGTGTGAATTACCAGTAAATTCTAATTAAATTACTCAGTAAATTCCCAGTAAATTTTCAGTAAATTACTCAGTAAATTCCTAGAAAAATTCTATGTAAATTCCATGTAAATTCTCAGTAAATTACTGAGTAAATTCCAGTAAATTCTTAGTAAATTTCTCTGTAAATTCCCTGTAAAATACACAATAAATTCCCAGTAAATTCTCAGTAAATTACTGAGTAAATTTTCAGCAAATTATCAGTAAATTCCTAGTAAAATCTCATTAAATTACTAAGTAAATTCCCTACAAATTCTTATTAAATTACTCGGTAAATTCCCAGTAAATTCTCTGCAAATTACTCGGTAAATTCTGAGTAAATTCTCAGTAAATTACTCAGCATATTCCCATTAAATTACTCAATAAATTCCCAGTAAATTATCCGTTAATTCCTCAGTAAATTCCCAGTAAATTCTCCATAAATTAGTCAAAAAATTCCCAGTAAATTCTCATTAAATTACTATGTAAATTACAAGTAAAATTTCATTAAATTACTTAGTAAATTCCGAGTAAATTCTCAGCAAATTACTCAGTAAATACTCAGTAAATTACTGAGTAAATTTGTGGTAAATTCTCAGTAAATTACAGAATAAATTCTTAGTAAATTACTTAGTAAATTTCCAGTAAAATATCAATAAATTACTAACTAAACTCCTAGTAAATTCTCCGTAAAGTACTGAGTAAAATCTAAGTAAATTCTCTGTAAATTCGCAGTAAATTCTTAGCAAGTTATTGAGTAAATTACGAGTAAACTCTCAATATATTCTCAATAAATTCCCAGTAAAATACTCAGTAAATTCCCCATAAATTCTTAGTAAATTCCCAATTAATTCTCAGTAAATTCCCGGTTAATTCTCAGTAAATTACTAAGTAAATTCCCAGTAAATTCTCAGCAAATTACTCAGTAAATTCCCAGTAAATTACTCAGTAAATTCCCAGCAAATTCTCTGTAAATTCCAAGTAAATTACTCAGTAAATTCCTTGTAAATTCACTCTAAATTCTCCGTAAATTACTCCGTAAATTCCCACTAAATTCTCATTAAATTACTGTGCATATTCCCAGGAAATTCCAAAAAAATAATTCAGTAAATTCCAAATCAATTCAAAGTAAATTCCCTGTAAATACTCATTAAATTACTAAGTAAATTCTCGATAAATTCTAAATAAATTACTCAGTAAATTCCCAGTAATTCTCTGTAAATTACTGAGTAAATTTCGAGTAAATCCTCAATAAATTAGTCAATAAATTCTCAGTAAATAACTCAGCAAATTCCCAGTAAATTCTCATTAAATAACTCAGTAAATTACTCAATAAATTCTCTGTAAATTACTGAGTAAATAACTGAGTAAATTTCCAGTAAATTCTTAGAAAAATATTCAGTAAATTCCCTATAAATTATCAGAAAATTACGAAGCCAATTCCTCATAAATTCGCAGTAAATTACCCTACAAATTACTAATAAATTTTAAGTAAATTTCTAGTAAATTCTCATTAAATTACTCAGTAAATTGCTTAGTATATTCCCAGTAAATTCTCAGTAATTACAAAGTAAATTTCGAGTAAATTCTCAGTAAATTACTATGTAAATTCTCAGAAAATTTCCAGTAAATTCTCAGCATATTTCGAGTAAATTCTTAGTAAATTCTCAATAATTTACTGAGTACATTCCCAGTAATTTCTCAGTAAATTACTCAGTAAATTCTCAGTAAATTATTCAATAAATTCCCACTAAATTCTCAGTAAATTCACTGTAAATTATTCAGTAAATTCCCAGTAAATTCTCTGTAAATTACTCAGTAAATTCCCAGAAAATTCACAGCAAATTACAAAGCAAATTCACAGTAAATTACTCAGTAAATTCCCGTTAAATTCTCAGTAAATCACTACGTAAATTAACAGTAAATTCTCAGGAAATTATTCAGGAAATTCCTAGTAAATTCAAAGTAAATTCTAATTAAATTAATCAGTAAATTCCCATATTAAATTACTCAGTAAATTCCTATTAAATTCTCATTAAATTACCTAGTAAATTCCTAGCAATTCCCAGTAAATTCTCAAGAAATTCCAGTGTAAATATCCAGTAAATTCTTTGTAAATTCTCAGTAACTTCCAAGTAAATTACTCAGTAAATTTCTCGTATATTCTCTGTAAATTACAAAGTAAATTCACAGTAAATTCTCATTAAATTCTCAGTAAATCACTGAGTAAATTACCAGTAAATTCTCAGTAAATTATTCAGGAAATTCCCAGTAAATTCAAAATAAATTCCAATTAAATTAATTAGCAAATTTCCATATTAAATTACTCGGTAAATTCTCATTAAATTACTCAGTAAATTCCCAGCAATTCCTAGTAAATTCTCAACAAAGTACTCAGTAAACTTTCAGTAAACTTTGAGTAAATTACTAAGTAAATTCCCAGTAAATTCTCAGTAAATTAATCAGTAAATTCGAAGTAAATATTCAGTAAATTCCCAAAAAATTCCTAGTAAATTCTTAGTAAATTACCGAGTATATTCACAGTAAATTCTCAGTAAATTACTCAGTAAATTCCCTGTCAATACCCAGTAAATTCTCAGTAAATTCCCAATAAACTCTCAGAAATTTTTTTAGTAAATTTCAAGTAAATTATCAGTAAATTACTAAGTAAATTCCTAGTAAATTCCTAGTAAATTCTTAGAAATTACTATTAAATTACTCAGTAAATTCACGATAAATTCTCAGTAAATTCCCAGTAAATTCCTAGTAAATTCTTAATAAATTCCAAGTAAATTCTCAGTTAATTACCGATTAAATTCCCATTAAATTCTCAGTAAATTACTCAGTAAATTCCAAGTAAATTTCTCAGTAAATTTCCAGTAATGTGACATCCCTATTCTGTATTATGCTAATTGGTCCTTAAGTTGTTTATGGTTATGTGTTTAGCCTGGTTTTGTATGCCATTATGTGAAAATATGTGATTTTGAATTTCTATCTGTTCACCGTAGGAATATCTATTTGATTTTACCGCTTGGGGAATTAAATTGAAGGCCTTATTGGCCACAGAACCCGAAATCGATTACGCCATTGTGGTTGGCATAATTTTTAGAGCCTACAGTGAAATTTAATTAGAAATTGATTTGGGTCAGATTAAGTTGATTAAATTGATAAATTAAGTACCCTATTATTTTATATTAAAATATTTGTTAGTGGGGCTTGTTGTATATTTGCATTGCACTCTCCTTTAGCTCTCTCAAAACTCAAAATCTGAGTTAGACACTTGAGAGTGAGAGAGAGACCCGAATTAGAGAGAGAGATGGGAGGAAATCAAAGTTTTGCTCTTGAATCTTGGAAGTCTTGAAGACAACTCTAGACTTGGCCATAAATTGGAAGAATTGAGCCTCTAGGTAAGCATTGATTCTTGAATTCATGGGTTTAATGTGTAATCTTGTGTGTTCAAGGGTTGTTTGTGATCAAGAGCAGGATTTAAGTTGGTTTTACTGAAATTGAGGCTTGATATGCGCATGCATGTAAAGAACTCCTATGGAATCACAAAATCTAGTATGTAGAACCGTATTCCAACACACTCAAATATTACAATATCCCTCAAAGATGTTTACTGACATAGGCAAAACAAGAGGATGAACCGTATTTCATCAATTAAGGTGTCGTAACACTCGGCGAATCGAGGGGATGAACCGATATCATCACTCTTCAGAGTATCATAACTATCGGCGAAGGCAAGGGATGAACCTTATGCATGAACAGTCAAGGTAATCATAAATCGGCGAAGCAAGGGTTAACCGTATTCATCAAGTCAATATCATAACATCGGCGAAGCAAGGAGATGAACCGTATTCATCAGTCAGAGTGGTACTGCGAAAGCTAGAAGTCCTCTAGCACAAGGGACTTGTGTACTTAGGCCCTGTAGCCTGGTTTAGCAAGGACGTTATGCCTTTTATAGCTTAGTACTGCGAAAGTTTGAGTCCTCCAGCACAATGACTTGTGTTTACTTAGGCCCGTAGCCGACTTTACAGACCCGATATCCTTTTAACTTAGTACTTGCGAAAGTTTAGTCCTCAGCACAAGGGACTTTCCGCGGATAACAACAAAACAAGGCTATTTTTATGCTTAGCAAATGACCACGTTCAAAACAAACGAAAGACAAGATTTACCAAAGAGCAAGTGTACGTAACTTTATTAGAAAATACCACTCACTAGTTCTTCAGGTGTAGACCAAGAAATATCAAGGACCCCATATCACATGCAAGTCACATTCTCAAAGCAGCTCTATATACATGCATATGACTCGGCATTCTTGCCAGATCAAGTCAAAGACAAAGCAAAACAGGGAGTGGGAGCTTAATCACTGCTCCCGTTTCTCGAAAAACACACTGCGGTACGTCCAGGACTAAGCCGAGGCCGCCGTAAACGAAGTCAGGAAAAACCTGGGTTTCCTTTGAGACATATTGAAGAACATGATCATTTGAAAGATGGATGCCAAGCTCACAACTTGTCTTACAAAACTGAATTTTCATGCCAAGAGTTTCAAAATATATAGGACCTGTGGTAACCCATTAAGATAAGTCATCGCAAGAACAACACAAAACATGATTTTCGTTCCAACTCTTTTCGATCAAATGAGATTTTTCTTCAAGAACACATGGAAAACCATTTTCTCTTTCCAAACCAACTTCAAAAACGAGGCACTGACATGCAAAACAGATCCGATCATGCATGGCAGCTAGATATCAGCAAGAAACAACCAAAGGAGGTCAGATTCTAACCTCAAAACTCGTTGATAAAATACCACGGTTCAAGCCACGAACGATCAAGTGTGAAGACTACTCTCATCAAAGAACTCTTCTCAAGAGTTCTCTCTCTAGAAAAAAATTTGAGACAAGAAAATGATTGTTCAAGCTGCGGTGCCTTATTACAATCATCTCGGTGCTGACACGTGGCGTTATCGATTGTTCAGCTCCAAAAAGGTATTGATAGACAAGACAAGTCTCTGACAAAGCGTATGCAGCAGCTCGGTAAGGAACATCGGCAACAAGATGAGCATCGGCTCAAAACAAGGATCCGCAACAGGATAACAAAACATCGGCTAGGGAGGATGACACTTGACTAAGCTGTGCCACACCTTGGCCGGGTTGCGCCACATCTCGGCCTAGGCCTACCTGCCCAAGGACAAGGTTCATAAGTGCGAAGCATCTCGGCAAGATAGTGCCCGAGGTGAAGATGGGGTTGAACAAGATCTCAAAATAGTTCACCAGTACAAGGGTTCCAGGCGGACTAGCTCAAGATGAAGGGGGGGGGCCTCGGGCTACGCCACACACATACACTAAGCAAGGAACAAAATCCATGCAAGCACTTTAAGCAAATTCAAGGCAAGACAACATCCTTCAATTTAACATAAAAGCAAAGACCTTGCAAAGAATGTATGCAAGCGTAATGACAAGAGTAAGGTGAGGGTTTGTTACATTTCTTGGAATTTACTCATGTAATTTAACTGAAATTTAACTCAGTAATTTACTTGGAAACTTTAATTATAAAATTTACTCATAATTTTATTGAAAAATTTTCACTGAGTATTTATTGATTATTTACGGGACCATTATACTATTAATTTTTGGGACATGTTAATGAGTAAATTTACTCGATGAATTTAGTCAGCAATTATATCTGAGAATTTACTAGGAATTTAGTCTGTAATTACTCAGACAATTTATTGGGAATTTACTAGTATTTTAACTAGCAAATTTACTGAAATAACTTACTGACGAATTATTGGGAATTTACTCATAATTTAGTGAGAATTATGAATTATTCTGAGGAATTACTAAGGAATTTTACTACTATATATTGAAAGAATTTACTGGGAAATTTACTTGAATAATTATGAAAATTTACTGAGCTAACTTTGCTGGGAATTTACTGACTTAATTTACTAAAGAATTTACTGGGGAATGTTACTGAGAAATTTTAACTGAGTAATTTTTTGAGAAATTTATCTGGGAATTTAATTTGCGTAATATACGAGAATTTACTGTGAATTTATTGTGTAATTTACTGAGTAATTTTAAATGAGAATTTACTCCAAAATTTATCTAAGAATTTACTCATAAATTTACTGAGATTTCAGGAAATTTTTCGATTAATTTACTGAGAAATTTACTTGGAATTCTACTAGAGTAATTTATTGGAGAATTTGTTGATTAATTTATTAGCAAATTTACTGAGAATTTACTAAGAATTTACTGGTAACTTAATCGAGAATTTAGTAGGATTTAAGTTGGAATTTAACTGAGTAATTTATTGAAAAATTTACTAGAATTTACTAAAAGGTAATTTAATGAGAATTTACTAGAATTTATTAGGAATTTATGGGAGTAATTTAACTGTGAGAATTTACTGATAATTTGCTGAGAATTACTATATTAATTTTAATGGGAATTTACTGGGGAATTTACTTCTGTAATTTAATAGAATTTACTTGGCATTTACTGGAAATTTTACTAAGTAAGTTACTGGAAATTTACTAAGCTAAGCTTAGCTAGGAAATTTTACTGAGAATACAATGAATTTAACTGATAATTTTGCTGGGCAATTTTAATTGAGAATTTATTAGAAAATTATTGAGTAATTTAATGAGAATTTACTTGGGAAATTTGATGAGAATTTACTGGGTAATTTTTTGAGTAAATTTAGGGATAATTTATCTAAGGAATTTACTCAGTAAATTTACTTGAGAATTTATTGGGAATATTACTGAGAATTTACTGGAAATTTACTGGTAATTTACTCAGAATTTACTGCGAGTATTTAAATGAGAATTGTACTTAGAATTTACCTATTTAACATAATGAGAATATTGGATTTACTTAGTTAATTTACTTGATTTACTGGAAATTTACTGAGTAATGTTATGAGAAATTTATCAGGGAATTTACTGGAGAATTTAACGGATACATTTAATTGAGAATTTACTGGCAAAATTACTTAGTAATTTTAAGAATTTACTGTTGAATTTACTTAGTAATTTACTTGGGAATTTTACTAAGAATTTACTGGAGAATTTATTGGAATTTACTGTGTAATGTTAATGAGAATTTATAGGGAATTTACTGAGAATTTACTGAGTAATTTTTTTTTTAGAATTTGCTGGGAATTTACACAGTATTTAATAAGAATTTACTGGGAATTACAGAGTTAATTTAATTAGAATTACAGGGAATTACTTAGTATTTACTGCGGTAATTTTAACTAAGTAATTTTTTGGGAATTTACTGGAGAATTTACTGAGTAATTTAATTGGAATTTACTGAGAATTCATCTGAGAATTGTTTTGTGGAGATTTAGTGAGATTTAATTTAGAAATTTTACTGGAAATTACTTGGAATTTACTAAGTCATTTATTGAGAATTTACAGGAAATTTACTGAGTAATGTTGCTGTGAATTTACTAGGGGAATTTACTAAGTAATTTAATTAGAATTTACTAGGAATTTAACAAAGTAATTTCATGGAATTACCGAGTAATTTTTTTGAGAATTCTACATTGGGAATTTATAGCAATAAATTAAATAGTTAACTAGGATTTACTGAGATATTTAGAGTGGGAATTTAACAGAGTAATTTTTACTGAGAATTTACCTGAGTATTTAGTGGGAATTTACAAGTAATTTCTGAGATTTTAATTGGGAAATTTAACAGAGAATTTACTCTGTATTATGAGTCATTGAATGAGATCTCGGCGAATTTATCTAACGTAATTTACTGAGGATATTGCTCAGAATTTTTTCAGAGAAGTTCCTGGGAATTTCACTGAGTACTTTACTGAGATGATGTTCTCGAAATTTACTATACTTTACTGGAGAATTTACCAAACAGTAATTATTGAAGAATTTACAGATTGAGTAATTTACTAAAGAATTACTTGGTATTTATCTGAGTAATTTACTGAGAAATTAATTGTGAACTTACTGAGAATTTATTGAGAATTTAGATCAAAATTTTTCTGAGAAATTACTGAGTAATTTATTGAGTAAGTTGCTGGGATTTACTTGAGAAATTTAACTAGAATTATGCGTAATATAACTTAGAATTTATTGTGAATTTTCGATGTAATTACGGGCAAAATTTACTGAGAATTTACTCGAATTTAAGCTGAGTATTATTAGGAATTTATTGAGAATTTACTAAGGAATTATTGAAATTTGCTGAGAATTTACAGGGAAATTTACTGAGAGTAATTTACTAGTAATTTTTGAGATTGCGGAAATTTCTAATAATTATACTGGAATTTACTTGAAAATTTACTGAATAATTTACCTGAGATTTATTGGGAATTTCTGAATAATTCTGAGTATTTACCTTAGTATTTTACTAAGAACATTTACTCTGGAAGTTACTGAAAATAATTTACTAATTGAATTTTATTGGGATTTACTGAATAATTTACTGAGAATTTACTGAAAATTTACTTAGTAATTTACTGAGATTTCTGGGTATTTACAAGCGAATTTACTAGAAATCTTTACTGGGAATTTATGAGTAATTTAATGAAGGAATTTAACTGGTAATTTATTGGGAATATACTCAGTAATTTACTAATAATGTTACTGGTAGTTTTTCTGAGAATTTACTGAAGTATTTTACCTCGAATTTAATGATTAATTACTAAGAATATACTGGGAATTTACTCAGTAATTTACTAAAAATTTACTGACGTACTTTATTGAGAATTTAATTAGGAATTACCAGAGTAACTTTTAATAAGAATTTTACTTGGAATTACTGAGTAATGTTATTGAGATTTACTAGGAAATTTACTGAGTAATTTTACTAAGAATTTTTGAGAATTTAGTAAGAGTTTACTGATATTCTACTTAATTTTTTCTAATGAGAATTTTTGAAGAATTTACTAAATAATTTTATTAAGTAATTACCTGAGAATTTTACTTAGATTTATTGTGAATTTACTGAGGTATTTACAGATATTTTGCGGGTAATTTGCCACTAATTTACTGAGAATGACGGGGAAATTTACTGGGTTATTTACTCCTGGAGCATTGTATTGAGATTTGACTGGAACTACTGAGAATTTACTGAGAATTTAATGGGAATTTACTGATAATTTTAATTTGGGAAATTTACTAATTAATTTAATTAGAAATTTACTTTGAATTTAACTAGGAATTTCCGAATAATTTATGGAGAATAACTGGTAATTTACTCAGTGATTTACTTAAGAATTTACTGGGGAATTTATTGAGTAATTTACTGGGAATTTAACTAAAGTAATTTGTTGAGAATTTAACAAGGAATTTACTAAGTATTTACTGAGAATTTGCAGGAAATTTACACATTTAAATTTAATGAGAATTTATTGATATTTACTAGAATTTACTAGGTTGTTTACTGAGTAATTTACTGCGAATTTTAGTTGCGAATTTACTGAGAAATTTAGTCAGTAATTTTCTGAGAATTACTTGAGTAATTTAGTTGAGAATTTACTGAGAATTTACTACGTAAGTACTAGAATTTATTCTAGGAGTTTACTGAGTAATTTACTGAGAATTTACTTGTCAAGCGACGCCGAACCCGCCCCGATTGGGTTAAGGACGTAAACCAGCCAGTATCCTGAAGATTACCATAGGCCTCACCAAAACAGACCCTACACATCAGAGTAAGGGGCCAAAAGGCGAAGCAAAATTTAATCTTTGTCCATAGAGCCGTGCTTATATGCCATCATAACATTCCATACAAGCTCATGTTAAATGAACTCATCGAACAGAAACATAGCGACATAGGGTTTCTGTACAGACAGGATCACCAAAACTAAGTGCAACCCATAAAAAACTATAAAGCAAGACAATATACAAAACTCCGCCAACACTGACAAAATGTAATTACATAACAAAAGGCGAAAGACGGGTCTCATGCGTGAGATCACGAGTGGCTGACTCTCTCAAAACCTTAGTTGTTTCCAAGCAGCTTTCACTGGAGTTGGGTTTACGCTTTCTCTCGGGCTCACCTACAAGACACATGAATGAGCGTAGCGATAGCCCAGTGTGGAATAATATCAAATATGACAGTTACATAGACGATGTATAAGACAACATGCTCCAAACGGCCTTTGGGCCCTAATTAAATACATATTTCTATTCCACAAATATATTATATATATATATAACTATACAAAATTTCCAAGTCAAGTGTCTGTAGTTCCAAACATTCTGGCCTTATGGCCCCTTCAGATTTCCATTCATATCAAAACGGCGCCTTCGGCCGGTTCAATTAACGTCAAAACGGCCTTCGCCCATACTTCATGTCAGAACGGCCTTCGCCACTCAATTCATGTCCAAACGACCTTAGGCCCATTCATAATATGTCAAAACGACCTTCGGTCAACTCATTTCTATCCAAAACGAGCCTTCGGTCCATTCATTTCTATCAAAACGACCTTCGGTCCATGTCATTCTTTCAAAAAATGGCCTCCGCCCCAATCGATTACGACAAAACGGCTTTCAGCCATCATTTATGTCAAAAACGATGCTTCGGCCTACTTCCGTTCATGTCAAACGACCTTCGCCTACTGTTCATGTCAAACGGCCTTTGGGCCCATTCAATTTACATCAGAAGACCTTTGGTCCATTCATTTACAAATCGAACGACCTTTGTCCATCCACTTCAAAAACGGCCCATTCTTTATAATCAAAACGTCTCGGGTCCATTCATGTTTAATCAAAACGAACCTTGGGTCCCTTATGCATATTCATTATCAGACTTAACGTCCATAATCCCAATTTAGCAATTCAATAAAGCTTATAAGTGGAATAGACAATTGGACATTCACAAGCATTCAACAAAATATCAAATTACTGCACAGTGATCGGCTGTGGATTCAGCCCTGGAGCTTGACCCTACACATTTCATGAACACAAAAGGGGTCATTAACAATTCAATCCGTTCCTTAATTCAAACATATTCCCTCTTTGGCTTTAATTATTATCTCATTAACTCATTTACAAACGCTTACATAATGCCTAGAGAGTGCTTGCAAGTGAAGAGTACGGAAAAACAGAACACAAAATGCAAAAAACAGAATTTTCAGAAAATAGGTGTACCCCGCTCGGCGTGACTTCCCCGCTCGAGCAGAACCCTTAAAGTCCTGCGAAAATATTCTGGTTGCTCTATTCAGCTCCGAAGCGTGAACTCAGGCGCTCGAGCGGACTGGCCTGTCTACATATACTCCCGCTCGAGCGTAACTTCCCCGCTCGAGCGGACCCTTAAGTCTGCAGAAAATGCCTGGGAGCTCGATTTCTCCGCCCGAGCGTCACTTCACCGCTCGGAGGCGGACGTCTGAAAACTGGGAATCCCAGGTTGAGTACTTGAGCTCCATTCCGACTTTTAATCACAATCATGCATTTTTGTAGCGCAAATTATCTACATGTAAAGTATACTAACAGGTACTAAACAACCAAAAAACACATTATTATGGAGCTCAATGCCAGGATTAAACACTTGCATGTTTCAAATTGGCACCAAACTCCATCTATCATGACTAATTCATGCATTCAAAAGCTCCCATCTTCAATTATTCAAACATGCATGCCATTTTTGACTTCATTTTCATTTCAAATAATGCAATTAGTGCTGCATTCCATAAGACCCAACAAGACAAAATGCTTGCATGTGGGATACCTACCAATCTTTTCACAATTTCACAAATTACATGCTAGATTTTGTGATTCCATTAGGAGAGTTCTTTACATGCAGCGCATATCAAGCCTCAATTTCAATAAAACACAACTTAAATCCTGCTCTTGATGCACAAACAACCCTTGAACACACAAGATTACAACATTAAAACTCAATGAATTCAAGAATCATGCTTAAACCTAGAGAGCTCAATTCTTCCAATTTATGGCCAAGTCTAGAGTTGTCTTCAAGACTTCCAAGTTCAAAGGCAAAACTTTGATTTCCGTCCCATCTCTCTCTTCTAATTCGGTTTCTTCCTCATCCACTCTCAAGTGTCTAACTCAGATTTGAGTTTTGAGAGAGCTAAAGGAGAGCGTGCAATGCAATATACAAACAAGCCCACTAACAAATATTTAATATAAAAATATAGGGTACTTACATTATCATTTAATCAACTTATGCTGACCCAAATCAATTTCGTAATTAATTTTCACTGTAGGCTTAAAAAAATTATGCCAACCACAATGGCTGTAATCGATTTTCGGGTTCTGTGTTGCAATAAGGCCTCAATTTAATTCCCCAGCGGTAAAAATTCAAAAGGATATTCCTACTGGTGGATTAACAGATAGAAATTCAAATCACATATTTTCACATAATGGCATACAAAACCGGTAAACACATAACCATAAAACAACTTAAGGTGACCAATTAGCATAATACAGAATAGGATGTCACATTAACTGGAAAATTTACTGAGAAATTTACTTGGAATTACTGAGTAATTTACTGAGAATTTAAGGAATTTAATCGCGTAATTAACTGAGAATTTACTTGAATTTATTAAGAATTTACTAGGAATTTAACTGGGAATTACTGAGAATTTATCGTGCATTTACTGAGTAATTAATATAATTTCTAAGAATTTACTAGGAAATTTATTAGGAATTTACTTAGATTTTAATATAAATAATGATAATTTACTTGAAATTTACTAAAAAAATTTCTGAGATTATTGGGACATTTACTGAGAATTTATCTGGGTATTGACAGGGATTTCTGAGTAATTTTACTTGAGAATTTACTGTGAATATACTCGGTAATTTACTAAGAATTTACTAGAATTTTTTTGGGAATTTACTGAATATTTACTTCGAATTTACTGATTTAATTTTACTGAGAATTTACTGGGAATTTACTTAGTAATTTACTCAAAGTTTACTGTAAAGTTTAACTGAGTACATTTGTTGAGAATTTCTAGGAATTGCTGGGAAATTATACTGAGTAATTTAATGAGAATTTACGAGGTAATTTAATATGGAAATTTGCTAAATTAATTTTAAATTGGAATTTTTTTGAATTTACCTGGAATTTTCCTGAATAATTTTACTGAGAATTTACTGGATAATTACTCAAGTGATTTACTGGAGAATTTAATGAAATTTACTGTGAATTTACTTTGTAATTTACAGAGAATATACGAGAAATTTACTGAGTAATTTCTTTGGAAGTTACTGAGAATTTACAAAGAATTTTACTGAATCTTACACGAGAATTTCTTGAGAATTTACTGGGAATTGCTTAGGAATTTTACTAGGTAATATTAATGAAAGAATTTAATAGGAATTTACTGAGTATATTAATATGGAATTTACTGATTAAATTTAATTAGAATTTACTTTGAATTTACTAGCGAATTTCCTGAATTAATTTCCTGAGAATTTACTGTTAATTACGTAGTGATTTCTGAGAATTACGTCAGCATAGTATATAAGGGAATTTACTGAAGTAATTACTGTGAATTTGCTTTGATTTGCCTGTTGAATTTCTTGGAATTTTACTGAGTAATTTACAGAGAATTTACTGGGAATTTACTGAATTAATTTACAGTGAATTTACTGGAATTAGTGGGAAATTTATTGAATTAATTATACTGAGAATTTACTGAGTAATTTACTGAGAAATTACTGGGAATGTATCAGTAAAGTATGAGAATTTACTAAGGGAATTTACTCGATAATATGCTGAGAATTTACTGGAAATTTTCTGAGAATTTACATAGTAATTTACTGAGAATTTACTCTCGAAATTACCTTGTATTACTGAGAGATTTACTGGGAATATACTAAAGCAATTACTGAGTAATTTAATGAGAATTTACTAGAAATTTTTACTTAAAATTTTATTAGTAATTTTGTAAGGGTATTTACTGCGAATTATTGGGAATTGGCTTCGTAATTTTTCTGATAACTTCTTATAGGAATTTTACTGAATATTTTTCTAAAGAAATTTACTGGAATTTACTCATGTTATTTACTCAGTAAATTTAACAGAATTTATTGGAGTAATTTACTGAGTTATTTTAATGAGAATTTACGGGAATTTGCTGAGTTATATTACTGAGAATTTATTGACTAAATTATTGAGGATTACTCTGAATTTACTCAGTAATTTACAGAGAATTACTGGGAATTTACTGAGTAATTTATTAGAATTTATCGAGAATTTACTTTAGTAGATTAATGAGTATTTCAGGGAATTTACAAATTTGAATTGATTTGGAATTTAACTGAATTTTTTTTTGGATTTCCTGAATATGCACCAGTAATTTAATGAGAATTTAGTGGGAATTACGGAGTAATTTAACGGAGAATTTAGAGTGAATTTTACAAAGGATTACTGAGTAATTACTTGGCAATTTTACAGAGAATTTGCTGGGAATTTACTGAGTTAATTTACTGGGAAATTTACTGAGTAATTTGCTTGAGAAATTTACTGGGAATTTACTTAGTATTTACTGAGAATTAACCGGGAATTTACTGAGGAATTAATTTGGGAATTTATTAAGACATAAGGGAATTTATGAGTATTTTATCTGGAATTTATGAGAATTATTGAGAGTTTACTTCGTAATTTACTCATAACTGCTAGGAATGTTACTGCGAATTTACAGATGAATTTACCTTAGATTTTACTCAGTACTTTACGGAGAATTTTACTAGGAGTTAGTTAGATAATTTATGATATTTTACTGAAATTTACTAAGTAATTTTACTTAAGAATTTATTCTGTAATTTACTGAGAAATTTACCACAAATTTACTCAGTAATTTACTGAGTATTTACTGAGTAATTTGCCTGAGGAATTTACTCGGAATTTACTAAAGTAAATTTTAATGAAATTTTACTTGTAATTTACATAGTAATTTTAAATGAGAAGATTTACTGGAATTTTTTGACCTAAATTTATGGAGAATTTACTTGGGAAATGTTACTTGAGGAATTAACGGAATAAATTGTACTGGGAATTTATTGAGTAATTTAATGGAAATATGCTCGGTAATTACTGAGAATTTACTCAGTAATTTACCGAGTAATTTGCCAGAGAATTTACTGGAATTTTACCGAGTAATTTATAAGAATTTGTAGGGAATTTATCTTAGTAATTAATGAGAATTTACTAAGGAATTTACTGATACTTTGCTGAAAATTTACTCGTAATTTACTGAGAATTTTACTGGGAATTTTTGTGTATTTTACAGATTTACAGAGAAATTTACTAAGAATTTACTGGAATTTACTCAGTAATTTACTGAGAATTACATGGAATTACATAGAATTTTCTAGGAATTACTGAGTAATTTACTTGAAAAATTTACTGGGGAATTTACATGAGTAATTTAATTAGAATTACGTGGTAAATTCACACAAGTATTAATGAGAAATTTGCTGCAGAATTTACTAAATAATTTACTGAATTTTACCTGTGAATTACTAAATAATTTATGAGAATTTACATGAAATTTACTTAATATTTTCAGAGAATTTGCTAAGGATTTACTGGGAATTTACTTGAGTAATTTAGTTAGAAATGACAGAATTTACTCAAGTTAATTTTACAGAGAATTTATGGGAATTTACTGAGTAATTTAACTGAGAATTTACAGGGAATTTATTGAGTAATTACTGAGAAATTTAATGAAATTTACTGAGTAATTTACTGAGAATTTCTCAGAATTTACTAATTAATATTTACTGAGACCATTTACTGGGAATTTACTGAGTAATTAATAAAGAATTTACAGGGAATTTACTGATTAACTTAATGAGAATTTTACAGAGTAACTTTAGTGAGAATTCTTAGTAATTTACAGAGAATTTACTTAGAATTACTAAGTAGTTTACTGAAATAGTTTACGAGTAATTTAATGAGAATTTACTGAGAATTTACAGGGAATTTACAGAGTAATTAGTGAGAATTTACTTGGATTTACTCAGTAATTTACTTGAGAATTTTACGTGGAATTTACCGAGTAATTACTGAGAATTTATTGGAAAATTACTCAGTAATTTACTGAGAATTTACTAAGTAATTTTATTGAGAATTACTGAGTAATTTACTAGGAATTTATTTGAGAATTTCGTCAGTTAATTTTCGGAGAATTTACTGAGTTATTTATTGAGAAATTTGCTGAGAATTTACCTGAGGTAATTTTCTGGAATGTACTAAGTAATTTAGTTGCGTTAATATACTTAGAATTTACTAGAATTTATCGAGTTAATTTACTAGAGAATTTACTGGAATCAACTAAGTAATTTACTGGAAATTTACTAAGTAATTTACTGAGAATTAAATGAGAATTATAATCGTAATTAACTGAGAATTCACTGGAATTTATTAAGATTTCATTACTAGTAATTTACTTTGGAATATTTACTGAAAATTTACTGAGAAATTACCAGAAATTTACCTGAGTAATTTACTAGTAATTTCTAACGAATTTACTGGAATTTACTTAGTGATTACTGAGATTTTTGGAAATTTATGAATAATTTGCTGAGAGTTTACTGGGAATTTACTGAATTAATTTATTAGAATTTACTAGAAATTTACTGAGTAATTTAACTAAGAATTTATTAGGAATTATTACTAAAGATTTACTGATGTAATTAAATGAGAATTTACTGTATAATTACTGGAATTTACTGTGAATATACTCAGTCATTTACTAAGAATTTAAATGGGAATTTTTTGGGATTACTGGAATTTACAGAGTATTTAACTTCGATTTATTGATTAATTTACTGTTAAGTTTATTTGAGTACTTTTATTCAGAATTTACTGGGTATTTACAGAGTAATTTAACTGGGAAATTTAATTAGAATTAATAGGTTTTTACTAATTTGTTTAATGAGAATTTACTTGCGGATTTACTAGTAATTTACGGAGAATTTATTGTTGATTTGCTGAGGAAATTACTGAAGTAATTTACAGATTATTTGTGGAGCATTTAAGTTAGTAATTTTACTTAGAATTTACTGAAAATTTTACTGAGAATTTAATGAGATTTACTGGGTACTTTATTGGAAATTTACTGAGAATTACAGGGAATTTACTGGGTATTTACCCTGAAATTCCTTGAGAATTTACTGGGAATATGCTGGGGAATTTACTAAGTAATTATAATGAGAATTTAATCGAGGAATTACTAGTAATTTAATAAGGGAATTTAACTAATTAATTTAAATTGGAATTTACTTTGAATTTACGAGAATTTACTTGGAATTTCTTGAATTAATTTACTGGTAATTTACTCAGTGATTTACTGAGAATTTACTGAGTAAATGTACTGTGAATTACTTAGTAATTTGTTGTGAGTTACACAGAATTTTCTGAGTAATTTACAGAGAATTTACGGGGAATATACTGGGAATTATTGAGTAATTTACTGAGATTACTAGTAAATTTACTGAAAATAATACTCGGGAATGTACTCAAGTCAATTTATTAAAGAATTATTGGAAATTTAAACAAAAGAATTTACGAGGAATGTACTAAGAATTTACTCGGAATTTTCTTTAGAATTTACTGTAATATTTACTGAGAATTTACTCGGAATTTACTTTATAGTATGACTGAGAAATTTATAGGGAAAATTTATTAAAATTTATTGGTATTTGTAGAGTGATTTACTGAGAATTTACGGGAATTGGCTCCGTAATTTTCTGATAATTTATAGGAATTTACTGAGTATTTTACTGGGAATTTATAAGATTACTGTGAGAATTTACTGAGTAATTTA
>NW_021031389.1:13104-26520 GCF_004153795.1 Camellia sinensis | reverse complement strand
GCTAAATTCTCCCATAAAAAATATTTAGGTGGCGACTCTGTATCTGGCAAAGCAGTCCATGTTTGGCACTACTTTTTCAAAAAAAAAATCTATTTCTCAAAACTATTTGCCAGATTTGGACTCTTTGGTTCAGATTAAGAACCGTGACACAAATCGAGTCCGAACTGTAGCATAAGGCCCACGCCGGGCGCTGTTACAGTTTCTGGCGACTCTGCTGGGGAGTTTAGAGAGCTTGACTCAAACCCGTGATATCCTGTTTTGATTTCGCTTATGTGTTTCTTTGCATTGCATGTGCATTGGTGCGCCTAGGAACACAGTGTTTGCCATCTGCCATTCCTGAACGGTTTGCCGGAGGCTTGTCTTGTCAAGGCATGTCCCTAAGGCTGACCGGCTATGGGCTCTGACAGTATGGGAACACAAACCCCGGTTTTACCGGGGCACCCTTTTTGACCATTCGACCTAGTGCATATTCGGAATCCATAGTGACCATTCCAAGTTAGGACAGGTTTCTTACCCGATCTTAGGTTGTTTGAAACTGCTGCGTGCATAGTGAAACCCTAGCTCCTGACAAAATAGGACAGGGAAACCCTACCCCAATATAGGGGTGTTTTGGCTCTCTTTACTTGCTGTGTGCTTTTTAGAGTTTGGTTCTACAGGAACGCGCATGTCAGGTTTGCAGGACTGAGTAGTAGGCCTGAGGGTATCAGTATCAGTTTATGAATAAGTTATCTGCGGGTATCATGTTCAGTTTTGGAAACAGAGATTTTGGGGAACAGTGATCAGTATCAAGGAACAGTGTGTTCGGCTTACCAACTATGTATTTTGAATGTCCAACTGTGTATTATATGTTTATTTTATGCCGTTGTGCTGTCCGGTTATTGGTTTATTTATTGCTTTATTTATCTTTTTGCTAGGTAGTTTAGCATCATTGCTTCCAACCCGGTAGACATTCCCCAAGCACTCTGGATCAGAGGTCGTCGGCTCCATCGATCTGAGGATCTGATAGAAGGACAACCGGTGTACCATTCTCTACCCCCGGTTACTAAACGGAAGGCAACTAGGCAGAGGACATCGGTCCAACAGTCAGTACAGAGGGCTTCATCTACCCCACTTGTGTACAGTAGGGATCAGGATCCCGTTTCACCCACAGAGAGGGAACGCATACCAGTAATTCAACCAGAGCAGAACAGTATGGCTAGCTTAGAGGAGATGGTGCGCCAACTTCAGGAAAGCATGAAAATGATGCAGCAGGATGCTGTCTGACAGGCAGAATTCGCCAGGCAACAAGCCACAGTTATGAGTGAGCAAGCGGAGTTAATTGGGAGGTTGCAACAGTAAACTGGGGCGTTAGCTTCACAGCAAGTCCCTCCCCCACTAAGGGTTCCGATACCCGAAGAGACGCCAAATGCCCGGAATGTCCAAGAAGATACGAACATCCCAACGGGGCCAACTCCACCCCCGATTCCGCCTCAACAATCCAAGGCCCCCACTCCTGTCAATCTATCGGATTCCCCCTTTGAGTCCGAGGTGGACCCCGTGACATTGAAAATGCACAAGCTTGAAAAGTTGTTCAAGAAATCTCAAGGTACGAAGTCCATTCCGGACATTGGAGACGGATACATCGACACAGCCGTGACGCTGCCAGATCGGTTTAAGATGCCACAAATTGATCATTTTGACGGATCTGAGGATCCCATGGTACACCTGCGACTATTTTTAGACGTCCTAAGGCCAATGGGCCTCACCAGATTACAGAAGCTGTCTTTGTTTGGCCGGACCCTGTCGGGTGTAGCGGCCGCATGGTATGCCAAGTTAGAGGACGACGTCAAGAGAAGTTGGGACGAGATGGCTGAGGCCTTCATCCTGCAGTACTCATACAATACGTAAATCGAGATCACGACCCGGGATCTTGACACAACAAGGCAAGAACCCAAGGCTAAGTTTTAAAAAAAAAAAAAAAATCACATTCAAGTTAATACATTTTGATCCATGAAAAATAAAAGTTAAGACAAACTAATATAGTACTTCATATTGGTAAAAATTCACCACATTGTAGTTGTAATCTATTCAATCCATTAATAATTCTTCATATTCAAGGTTAAATTCCGTGTCACAGTGTATATAGAGAATTACAATCATTTTAATTCCCTTATCCTTTTACTTTGTAATTACAATATGAAATAAGGAGAGATTTACTTAATACATATAGTTCATGAATTAATTTGAAACCAAAACATAAATAATCATGCATTCTATATGTATAGCCTCAAGTGTAGTCCCACTTTAAACTTGATTCAACATCTCTATATGCATTTTAGATCTGATTATTTCTTATTGCCAATAGCACACAACCATAAATGCACGATGCTGGAAAAAGATCAAAAGATCCATTTGCAAATCCAATTGATCTTTCAAAGGGAATTAAAATCTCACAAACAAATATCATTCAAATGGAACCATATGATCTATTCACGTTAAATAAATTCATTAAATAAGGAATGACAGTAAAAAGAAAAGGTTTTTTAAGTTAGATACTCGTTGTCTCCCAGTTGTGCAATCCATGTCACCCACTTGTATATTCCATCACCTAGCAGCCTGTAATTCAAGTGATGAAAATGAACAATAGAAGGGGGAAAGGAAAAAAAAAATCAGAGAAAATTTTAAAGAGTGGAGAGTAGTATTTTAAGAAAAGCCATTTGAGGAAGCAGTGCTTACATACCGGCAAAGAGGAAAGACGAAGTGGGTGCAGTGGCTATTGGGCATGTCAACATTGTTAATTCCTCTGTATCAATCTGATCAACATCAACCCAACTTCGATTTCGGTGGCTGAGTACATGAGAGAGAGAGAGAGAGAGAGAGAGAGAACTTAGCCATTCAAAAAGCACCCAAATGATTGTTACTCCATAATTTTTCTGAAATTTTCTTGTTACTCCATAATGGCACATTAGGAACTACAAATTAAAAACTGAACTGATATTTGAATTGAACATCCAGTGTCATCGCCTAGATGTTAACAAAGAAAATTTTGGAAGAAGAAATGATAAAGTTCACAAATTACAATTTAACGATCAACTTAATGATAAAAACTTAAACTCCACAATTTAGGAAAGAGGGCAAAACTACCAGTTATGCCAAATCCACTTGGGAAAAAATAATAGTTCAAATATGATTCTGTGTTTAAGTAAAAAAAAAAAATGTAATTAGCATAATCATGCTTGTATAATCAAAAACCCACAAATGAAACCAAATAAGTAGTAGAAAATGCTAGAAAAGTTATGATGAAATTCAGTCAAGTACTCCAAAACCAAATTTCAGTAATGACCACAACATCTCACACCTTCAATTCAACTTAAAAAAATAAAACTTTTATTTTTTGAATTCCACACAAATTGAATCCAAAACCAAACCAGTATAAAAATTAAAAATTAAGAAGCAAATTGAGATTTAGTTGAGAGAGGGAGGAAGTGAATCAACAACTATTAACAACTCTATTGAAGCTCTATTCAAAATCACTTAATAATAAAGGTTACATGCAAAAACAAAATTAAATGTCCCAAATGAGCAATACCCAACAAAACAGCCCCATCCACAAAACTTTTTAGTTTAAACTTCCCAATTTCATTTGATTATTCAAGTAAAAATGATAAAATTTACAATGAATTCATGAAACTGTCCTATTTATACCCAAAAGACAGTATATATTCATTTTACTATTACCCAATATTATTAATTTAACTAAATTGAATCAATCTGACAAAGATATGAGCTATTGCACTATGTTTTCTTTTGATCAAGAATCAAACCATCTATTTCAAGCAATCAATCAAAACCACACACATGCAGATGCCAAACTAATAATATAAAATTTAAGCTAAAAATGCACTGTTTTATATCAATATCAATAACCATCCAATCAATAATACCAAGAACAAATAGAGATTAGATTCCACAATGAACATAGTTAAATCATTACACTATGAAAAAAATAGAATTTGGAAATCAAATAGAAGGCTTCTCTGTTAAACCAACTAATAATGATGAAATTCTAAACAACCAATTAGAGGATTCTATGTAAATAAGAATACTTTTGTTAATGAGATTAATCAAAAATTAAACTGGATGATATTACAAATCTAAATAATTAAGTTATGAAATTCAAAACCAATTAATTGGGAAAAAAAATTCAAATATTAATCATTAACCCAACTTCTATAAGTAAATAAAAACTTGAAATTAAGTCATGAATTTGAATTTGAATAAAAACTTGAAATTAATCATTAATCATGAATTTGAAATCTTAGTAAATAAAAATTTCAACTCAACTTCTGTAAGTATAAAACAAAGTAAGTGTAGACACCCCATTTTTGACCGACCTTGAGACTCAGATGTCACCAGTTGAGCACTTGGTGATATTGCATGTTGTGCTTGTTCAAAAGTTTCAGAGTCGCGGCTGCGAGCCCTGCCTCCGGACTTCCGAACTCTCTACTGTGCCTTGCCTCGGTTTGCGAACCAGACTCGGTTTTCTCTGTTTCTTGTCCTGAGGGGAGGGAGAGGTCCGGTAGATCATCTCTCAGTGGCCGTGGGCTACATTTCGTGGTCGTAGGCCATTTTTCCCATTTCGGAGCCTGGTTTTCGGTTTTTCGGAATCGTTGGCCGTGTGCCTCGGTTCGGGACCGCCTAACCATCTCCGTTTGCCCCGGTTTTTGGCATACCTCCTATTTACTCCCTTTTAAGGGACACTGGGGTCTGAGAAACCTACTTCGTGGCCGAATGCCACTTTCGGTGCCTAACGGGGTCTGAGAAACCCACTTCGTGGCCGAATGCCACTTTCGGTGCTTAACAGCCCATTTTCGGGATCCCGAACTGCGCGTTTTGGCCCCCGAACATTCGTTTTGCAACGGTTTTCGTTCATTTTTGGCAGGTACCTCTGTTTTATCACTGGAGAGGTCACTGAAGGGTGGGAGGCCAGCAATTGTCGCAACAACCAGTTATCTCTCCTCCGGAGCCTCCCGGCACCCGTTTTTCCAACTTCCGGGCTAATGTTGAACACCTTGGGGTTAATGTTGCCAACTTTCAACCACATATCTGTGATCTACACACCTGGGAGGATCCTAAAAGTTCATGGCCGGCCAGTAATTTTTCTTTCCACTTTTGCCCCTCCTCTTCAAATGGAATGTTGAACACCTTGGGGTTAATGTTGCCAACTTTCAACCACATATCTGTGATCTACACACCTGGGAGGATCCTAAAAAGTGATGGCCGACCAGTAATTATTCTGGACCATTCTGCCCTTGGCCGGCCGGCTAGGTGAGGTGGCCGGCCGGCCACCTGGAGCTAAAGTAAGCAGCCGGCCATGCTCCTCTCAAAGGGCCCTGAGGGGACTGAGAGTGCTGTGTGCACGAAGACGGATAATGCTGCGAGCATATGGACGGAGAGCACTGCGAGTGCGAGTGGACCGGAGCCAGACAGGTGTCTGTTGGCTGCTAGCGGAATGTGGTGGGAAGACGACGACTTATGTCTTGCCCACACCGACGAGGACTGGGGAAGTGGCCAGCCGGATGACACTTGGTATCTTGATGAAGTGGACCACATGACGAGAAGTGGGCGGTATTTCAAGCCCCCACACCTAGATCAACCCGAGGCATCCGGGAAAGACAAAGAAGCTGAAAGGCAAAAGGAGAAACAGATTGAGGAGGAAGCTGTGCTGAAACAGCTAAAGAAGATACAAGCAGACATCTCCATCTGGGGACTGCTTATGGCCTCGCGGGTACATAGACAAGCTGTTTTAACTGCAATGGACAAGTCCAAACTCTCCATCGATACTACACCAGAGCAGCTGGTTGGGTTGGTCTTCCCGGGAGGAGGTTCCCCGGCGTTGACCTTTTCAGACAAGGAATTACCGCCTGAGGGCATAAATCATAACAAACCCCTCTACATTTCCGTGGAATGTAGAGAGAAGTGGATACCAGTGGTACTCGTTGATACTGGGTCCGCCATTAATGTCTGCCCAGCCAGAACGGCGTATGCAATCGGGTTGAAACCCGCGGACTTTCTGCCAACTACGCAGGTGATAAGAGCCTACGACAACACTAGCAGAGAAGTGATGGGGACTGTCAAGATCCAGACCCAGGTTGGTCCAGGACAACACAACATCGAATTTCATGTCTTGGACGTTCCCGCAACCTTTAACCTACTCTTGGGGCGACCGTGGTTGCACCAGGTCAAGGCAGTCTCTTCCACTCTACGTCAGATGCTGAAGTACCCTCACGGGAAGGGGGTAGCAATTGTTTTTGGGAATTCGTCAATCCACCCACCACCGGAAGTGTCCAAACCAGTACTAGAAATCGAACACGGCACTGAGGATGTGTTCTTATCCGGGTTCACTTTGGCTGAGGCCCGAGTGGTACAGAACATCATGGCTGTGAATGAGGGAATGTACATCAGTGCTCAATCAGTTTACCTCATGAACAAGCTACAACACATCCCCGGAATGGGATTGGAAAAGAGTGGCCGGAAAGGCGTATCAGCGTTGGCCGAAGTGCCACACAACCCTCACACCTTTGGACTGGGTTATCTGCCCACCAAAGAGGACTGGGTAAGGAAGGGAAAGGAAATGGCCGGAAGAGCCAGAGCTAAGCAGGCTGGGAAGCCTTTCGAACTAATGCATAGGCCCATCTGGGGTACCCTGAACGGACGCTTCGTCCGAGAGGGGGAAGATTTTCCATTTTGCGGCTTCCCAGAACCATGGCTGAACGCGGAGAGGAAGCGCGTGCCTGGTTTCGAGATTTTCTTCGATCTGCAACTATCCGGGGATGACGTTGCCGAAGTGCAGACAGACCCACCAGCTGAGGTTGAACAGAACAAGGCAGTGCAGTCTGGGGATGTTGAACATGAGATGGGGGTAGCGCTTGCGAGTCTACTCTTAGATCCTTCGATCGACCAAATGTGCTTGGGGGATAACTCCTCGGTTTCCGTGATCGGGGATGAAACGGCTGCGGCCCTTCCAGCGACTATCTTGGATGCATCTATCGCACCCTCTCTCATATGGCAATACGAAGAGGGATTCTTATCCAGCAGTACCGGGTCAGGTAGTGAGCCGGAATCTGATTCCACCGAGTCCTGTGAGTCGGAATCAGATTCCAGCTCGACTGAGTCTGAGTCTGGTAATCCTGGGAGTGATAACCCAGATACCACAGTTAAGTCTAGGTCGTCTTTCTCTTTTTCATTTGAGTCTATTGTAACCGAGATTTCGGACGATTTGGATGAGCTTAATGAGAATCAATCGACTGTGGTTTCTGAGTACTTCTCTGTGCCCTTAATTTATTGCTTAAATTCAGACTTTCAAAACTTTGATAAAAACGACGAGGACGAAATTCCTCCGGTTTTGCAACGATTAATTGAGCAGGAGCAGGAGAGGTTTGTTACACCCTTAACTGATGAAATCGTTACTGTGAACATTGGTACTGAGGAGGACCCGCGGCTGGTCCAGATCGGGTCCACGCTGTCTTCAGAGGAACGCGAGCGCTTAGTCGCTTTACTAAAAGATTTCAAAGATGTTTTCGCGTGGTCCTACGAAGACATGCCTGGGATCGATCCTGAGATTGTACAGCACCGGATCCCCCTTGACCCCGAGGCCCGACCTGTCAAGCAAAAACTCAGAAGGATCCGTCCTGATTGGGCTCTCAAGATTAAGGAAGAGGTCACCAAGCAGATCGACGCAGGCTTCCTGCAGGTATCCGAATACCCGACTTGGTTGGCCAATATTGTTCCAGTGCCGAAGAAGGATGGCAGGGTCCGAGTATGCGTGGATTTCAGGGATTTGAACAGAGCTAGTCCGAAGGACGACTTTCCCTTACCGCATATTGATGAGTTAGTGGATTTCACGGTAGGGCATGCCTTACTTTCATTCATGGATGGCTTCTCAGGGTACAATCAGATATTGATGGCACCAGAAGACAGAGAAAAGACTGCATTTACCACCCTGTGGGGGACGTACTGCTACAGGGTAATGCCATTTGGGTTGAAGAACGCAGGAGCTACTTATCAACGGGCCGCGACCACAATACTACACGACATGATCCACAAGGAGGTTGAGGTGTACGTGGACGACATGATTGTCAAGTCCAAGGAAAGAGAGGGCCACTACACCGCCTTGCAAAAGTTCTTTCAACGGATCAGAGAATTTCGGTTGCGGCTGAATCCTCAGAAATGTACTTTCGGTGTCACAGCGGGGAAAATGCTGGGGTTTCTGATTACACAGAGGGGCATCGAGGTCGACCCTTCAAAGATTAAGGCCATCTACGAACTAGGGCTGTCACCCCGAAGGGGTCAAATGGGCATGAGTTCATCCTGGTAGCGATAGATTATTTCACGAAGTGGGTCGAGGCCCAATCATATGCGGTGTTGAAGGCGTCACACGTCACAAAATTTATCAGAAACAACATCATCTGTCGCTATGGGGTCCCAAATGAGATAATTTCAGATAATGGTTCCCACTTCAAGAAGGAAGTGATAGACTTGTTGGAGAAATACAATGTGGCCTTTCATAAGTCATCTACATACCGGCCGCAGACCAACGGAGCGGTCGAGGCCGCCAACAAGAATATCAAGCGCATATTGCAGAAGATGGTGGAAACCTATCGGGATTGGCCGGATAAACTGCCGTTTGCTCTTTGGGGCTACAGGACTTCAATCAGAACTTCTACCGGGGCGACTCCGTATTCATTGGTTTATGGGATGGAGGCCGTTCTACCTATTGAGATTGAAGTTCCATCATTGCGAGTATTGGTCGAGTGCCAAATAGCCAAAGCAGATTGGCAACAGAGCAGATTTGAAGAACTCATGCTCTTTGATGAAAGAAGATTAAAAGCACTGTACCATATTCAAGGCTATCAACGCAGGATCGCCCGGGCTTTCAACAAGAAAGTTAAGTCCAGGAATCTAAAGGAAGGAGATTTGGTACTCAAGGACAACCGAGCTCCCATCCACGACCCAAGGGGCAAGTTCAAACCCAATTGGAGTGGTCCTTACATCATCAAAGCTATCTGGTCGGGTGGGGCTGTGGTTCTGATGGATCTGGATGGCTTGGAGTTCTCACAACCGATCAATATGGATAAGTTGAAGAAATATTACCCTTGAGAGGCTCGCTAGGCCAAAAACCCGAAAGGGCGACCTAGGCAAAAGTTAGAGCACAAAAAAATTAGAAAACATAAAAACTGAGCTCGCAAGGTTGAAAACCCGCAAAGGGCGACCTTGGCAAAAGTTAGAGCGCAAAAGGAGAGTGAAAATACCCGAGCGAACCTAAGCCTGAACTACGTAAGGCTTGATTCCCATCTTCGGGATACGTAGGCAGCTTCATCTTGAAGTTCAGCCATAAACTCTTCCCCGATCAACTTTGTCTATTCTGATCATCTCAGTCATCTTTATCCGTCAGCATTTATCGCGATCTCCGGTACAGTGCTATTCAAACTAGGGGCAACTTTTCGTTGCCACGACGGTGCAACATCATTCAGACTAGGGGCAACTTTCCGTTGCTATGCAGTGCCGCAGTGCTCTTCAAACTAGGGGCAACTTTCCAGTTGCGAAGATCTGGGGTTGTGCATCTCAGTGACAGATCTTAGGCGTGTCCAGTTCTGATCTATATCGAAAATGGTTTTGAAAAGTTTTAGTAAAAGTTGATTTTGTTCAAATTAACCTTTTTACAACTTAGACCATTCTTGGACCAAAGCGGAAAACTTTCAGTACCACAACTTTCAATTTCATTGATTTCAAAACAGAGTTCTCCTGCTCTTACATACAATTGAAATTGCTTTTTATTACATTCATAACTGAGAAAACTTGAAAGTACTAATAAAGCAATAAACTTGGGGCATAGTCGAGTCAAACATCCCTGCGCCCCCTCCCAGAGCTGGTCGAAGCCTCCGACGCCAAGCTAGGCCCAACCTGTGCCTCCTCGTTGAGCCAATCCAAGCACTCGTCTGACAAAGTGCAATTGAAAGTGGGAGCAGGAGCCAGAAGTTCTCTAGTTCTCCATGCTGTGGCATATCGCGCAAGTTGTGCGCCTCGGACAGGGAAAGCAGCCGGGTACTCAATCCCCTCTGGTGGGCAAGTCTGATCATGACCGAACTGGCGCAGGAACCGGAACGGGAAGTAAAATACACAGTGGGTCAGACCAATCAACTGGATCCCGATCAGCCGGGACATGCTATAGCTCATTGCCGGGAGATTGAGCCAAGGACAACGCCAAGCAATGCTAGCTGCGGACAAATTGCACATCCAGTCAAACCACCACCTTTCATCAAGGGCATTGACTAGGTGTTGTCGAAAGAAATAGCCTCTAGCTGAATAGGCCGGGCAAGAGTCCACGACCTGTAACTTGTCCATTAACCATACCTGGGGAGGGACCAAAAAATGAGAGAATAAAGAACAGAGAGATGTACGATGAGAGAAAAGTAAGACAAGGGTTTTTGTGAGAAAAAACCGAGCCTGAGGGCCGAGTGATGTGAGGAAATATATATGTAAGATGGGGTGGGAAACATTACCTGCAGCAGCAGTGGACTCCCGGCAAACCTAGTCGTCTCCCGGCGATGAAAAGCATCCAAGCCCATCAACGTCTCAGCCAAGGCCATGGCGATGCAACTCTTCCCTTCTCTCAAACCTTGTGCAACTTCGATCAGACGGATGCTAGCCCCGCCAAAGCCCGAGGAAAGCAGAAAGTGGGACAACAAGCACAAGCAGAGTGCATGTTGCTGGAAACCTTGCCAATAATGGTTGCTGCGGTCACCGGCGTCAGAAAAACGATGGATTAAACCAAGGATGTCCAGCCCTCCATTACAGACCAGAGATCGAGCATCATGCGCGGTGAGTCCGCACATCTGCCCCAAGGCCTGGGCATGACCGAAGCGAATCTGGGGCAAAATCTCTTCAAGGCCTTCAGATTCCATCAAAACTTGAAAATCTTCAAAGGTCGGACATACCTCTTGCCCGCCGAAGCTAAAGACGTGCGTCACCGGGTTCCAAAACCTCGCCGCGGCATGGAGGAAAGGAAGGTGCAGCGGGGTACGGCTCAGCGTGAATAGCGCATTCAAGCCGAAACCCCGGAAGTTCAGCTTTTCAGAGCCATCTAGAGAAGCAATCCAAGCCGTAAGGTTTTCAACGAGGAACGCTTCCATTTCTGATGCAAAAATGAGGTGTTTGAATGAACCTTGGAGTTGGGGCTTTTAAAGAGGGAGAAACACTATTCAGGAGGACACGTGTCAAAAAACTGGATGCCTACAAGGACAGGTGGCCGGCCGGCCACCTTTTCTGGCTGGCCGGCCATTTGCTTTTTCAAAAATGGCCGGTGGCTCCCTTTTTCCAATAAAACCAGCCGGCCGGCTCCCTAAGGTGGCCGGCCATGCTCCAGTGTGTCTCCTTGGCCCTGTCTTACCCTCCGGGAAAAGTTTCGAGCATTTCCGTGCAACGGGAGAGTCAAAGGCCTTCATTTCCCTCTGTTTCGGATGCGTTCCGATACCCAGATCGTCCGAAGTACACTTTGTGTTGTTGAGTAGTTTTGTTTATCGAGTTGTTGTTTTGATTATCGAGTTGTCGTTTTGCTTATCGAGTTGTTTGTCGAGCTGTCGTGCTTTGTGTTTTGAGTTGTCGCTCTCTGTTTAAGCAATCTTTATTTAAGTCTGTTTTATTGGCGTTGTCCATATTATTGTATTTTGTTTATCGAGTTGTAAACTTACTAAGATTCTGTTATATCTTGGAAAGTTAGGTTGTTGCGTCGGTTCACTACCTGACTGGGCAAAATGCACAATACACGTTTCCATTCAATCTCATTTTGGTGCAAAATGATGCGATAAGATGCTAAGTGTTTGAAATACAATACTCTTTTTTCAAAGGCCGTTTCATCCCATCATGTCTTGTTTGTTACAACATTTTACAGACTAAGGCAAGTTTTACAGAAAAATAAACTGCCTAATAATGTACAAATGTGCTATAACTACTAGCAAAAAGATAAATAAAACAGAAAAACAGCCGCATCGGTGCTCTCAAGAGCAGTACTAAGAGGCCCTCTTCGTCCTCTTCTGCGGAACGGACTCTCTGCCACCATCGCCATCGCCACCATCATCCGAGTCGGAGCTGTCATCCTCTGGATCCCCCTCAGCCTCGTCTCCGCTCCCGGAACCAAGGCCGGAGCCTCCCTCCTCAGCGGATGTCTCTGACTGATGGTTCGTGGCCTCCTCCTCCTCCTCCTCCTCATCAGGCTCCGGCTCTATGACATGCGCCCTGCGTCTGCGGGAGGACCCTCCACGAGCTCCCTGGGAAGGCCTAGATGGCCCAACTCCTCTGGAAGGCCTAGATGGCCCAGCTCTCTGAGAAAGCCCAGATGGCCCAGCTCCCTGAAATGGCCCAGATGGCCCAGCTCCCCAAGGAGGCCCAGGTGGCCTGGCCTGCGGCTGACCGGACCAGGAAGGCATCTGAAAATAAAGAGTTCAGTTCAAATACATCAGTCCAAAATATGTACATCAAATGCAGATATAAGTAAAGACTACATGAAATAAGTGCATGCAAATACAGTGTACAAGTGGGGTGTGTGTCAGATGTGCTCTACACAAGTAGTCTATCGATGCAGTAGAAATCAGCATGTCATCAGAAGTATGATAAATGCCAGAAAACTGAAGGGTACCTGAATGCCCATGATAGACAACTGTGCCTCCCTCCGCGGACCATGCTCGAGTGAGGGAGCCACCAGTCAACCCACATCCTCCATGTACCCTCGGGTGTGGCTGCAAATATAGAAGCTCCATCCATCAATCAGTCATAAGGTAAATGTCCTAAATGATCTGAATGATGAATGAAAAAAGCATGGGAGTCAACATACCAGCGTGAGATCAGTATCAATGGCGTACATACGCGGGCATCAGAGGCCTAGTAGATCGGAGTCGGAGAGATTATCCCACACTGCCCACGCCATCAAACCAAGTCGTGATATCGGCCATACAGATTGAGGATTAAGGGCGAACGAGGAACCGATCTACCCCCACCTCTAGGATGCACCAGCCCTGCCGGGAAAGGGCTCTACAGCCCGAGCCGGGCTGCCCGAGATGAACATACCACAGGCCTCGTCATCGGGGGCCACCCGCAATAGAGAGGCATCAAATGTGCTGGATTGTAAGTGGGTAGTCCCCTCCTCGATATGTAAACAAGCATCGCTGCCAGCATAGCACCAACTATCTCTCTTGGTTAAAGAGAGCCTGTCAGCAGTCCCGCCATACTGACCGAGGTGCTCTGCGAGAGGATACTGAAGAGAGGTATCCATACCTGACGCAGAAAGACGTCACCCCCAGAAAACTCAAGCCCTACCAACCGCGGGTCTCCTCGAGTAGAGTCCTGTTCTGGCGGAAAGTGCTCGATGTCCTTACACGGATA
>NW_021031389.1:0-13079 GCF_004153795.1 Camellia sinensis | reverse complement strand
CTTCCTTTTGAGGGACACTGGGGTCCTGGAAACCCAACTTCGAGGTCGAATACCATTTTCGGTGCTTAACAGCCCATTTTCGGGACCCCGAACTGCGTGTTTTGGCCCCGGAACATTCGTTTTGCAACGGTTTTTTAATAGAAAAGGAAATTGAATAAAAATGGAAGTTGAATAAAAAGAAAAATCGAAGTTGCATAAAATTAAAAATGGAAGTCTATTCAAGAAACGACTATACTTTAACGATCTATTTGAAAATTAAATAAAAAAAGGAAATTGAATAGAAAAGGAAATTGAATACAATTGGAATTAGAATAAAAATAAAAATGGAAGTTGCAGAAAATTAAAAATGAAAGTTCATTCAACTAACCACTATACCTTAACGATCTATTTAGAAATTAAATAAAAAATGGAAATTGAATAGAGAAAAAAAAATTGAATAAAAATAGAAGTTGAATAAAATTAAAAATGGAAGTTGCATAAAATTAAAAATGGAAGTTCATTCAAAAAACCACTATACATTAACGATCAATTTGGAATTTAAATATGAAAAAAATTGAACGGAAAAAAAATTTGAATAAAAATGGAATTTGAATAAAAATAAAATGGAAGTTGCATAAAATTAAAAATGGAAGTTCATTCAAGAAACTATTATACCTTAACGATCTGTTTAGAAATTAAATAAAAAAAGGAAATTGAATGGAAAAGGAAATTGAATAAAAATGGAAGTTGAATAAAAATAAAAATGGAAATTGCATAAAATTTAAAATGAAAGTTCATTGAACTAACCACTAAACCTTAACGATCAATTTGGAAATTAAATAAAAATGAAAATCGAATAGAAATGGAAATTAAATAAAAATGGAAGTCGAGTAAAAATAAAAATAGAAGTTGCACAAAATTTAAAATGAAAGTTTATTGAATAAACCATTATAACTTAACGATATATTTGGAAATTAAATAAAAAATGAAAATGAATAGAAAAGGAAATTGAATAAAAAAGGAAATTGAATAAAAACAAAAATAGAAGTGCATAATATTAAAATTGGAAGTCTATTCAAGAAACCGATATACCTTAACGATCTATTTGGAATTAAATAAAAATAGGAAATTGAAAAGAAAAGAAAATTGAATGAAGATGGAAGTTGAATAAAAACAAAAATGGAAGTTGTATAAAATTAAAAATAAAAGTACATTCAAGAAACCACTATACCTTAAGGATCTATTTCGAAATTAAATAAAAAAGGAAATTGAATAGAAAAGGAAATTGAATAAAAATGGAAGTTGAATAAAAAGGAAAATCGAAGTTGCATAAAATTAAAAATGGAAGTCTATTCAAGAAACGACTATACCTTAACGATCTATTTGAAAATTAAATAAAAAAGGAAATTGAATAGAAAAGGAAATTGAATACAATTGGAATTAGAATAAAAATAAAAATGGAAGTTGCATAAAATTAAAAATGGAAGTTTATTCATGAAACCACTATACCTTAACGATCTATTAGGAAATTAAATAGTAAAGGAAATTCAATTGAAAAAGAAATTAAATAAAAATGAAAGTTGAATAAAAATAAAAATGGAAGTTGCATAAAATTAAAAATGGAAGTTCATTCAAAAAATCACTATACATTGACGATCTATTTGGAAATTAAATAAAAAAAGGAAATTCAATAGATAAAGAAATTGAATAAAAATGGAAGTATCATAAAATTAAACATGGAAGTTCATTCAAGAAACCACTATACCTTAACGATCTATTTGGAAATTAAATAAAAAAGGAAATTGATTGGAGTTGGAAATTGAATAAAAATAGAAATCGAAACTGCATAAAAGTAAACATGGATGTTCATTCAACAAACCACTATACCTTAACGATCTATTTGGAAATTAAATAAAAAAGAAAATTGAATAGAAAAGGAAATTGAATAAAAATGGAAGTGGAATAAAAATAAAAATGGAAATTGCATAAAATCAAAAATGGAGGTTCATTCAAGAAACCACTACACCTTAACGATCTAATTGGAAATTAAATAAAAAAGGAAATTGAACGAAGATGGAAATTGAAAAATAAAAATAAAAGTTGCATAAAATTAAAAATGGAAGCTCATTCAAGAAACCACTACACCTTAACGATCAATTTGAAATTAATTAGGAAAGGAAATTCAATAGAAAAAGAAATTGGATAAAAATGGTAGTTGAATAAAAATAAAAGTGGAAGTTGCATAAAATTAAAAATGGAAGTTCATTCAAGAAACCACTACACCTTAACGATCTATTTGAAATTAAATAAAAAAGGAAATTCAATAGAAAAAGAAATTGAATAAAAATGGAAGTTGAATAAAAATAAAAATGAAAGTTTCATAATATTAAAAATGGAAGTTCATTCAAGAAACAAAATACATTAACAATCTATTTGGAAATTAAATAAAAATAGGAAATTGAATAAAAATGGAAGTGGAAGTGGAATAAAAATAAAAATAGAAGTTGCATAAAATTAAAAATGGAAGTTCATTCAAGAAACCACTACACGTTAACGATCTATTCGGAAATTAAATGAAAAAGGAAATTGATTGGAGTTGGAAATTGAATAAAAATAGAAGTTGAATAAAAATAGAAATAAAACTACATAAAATTAAACATGGATGTTCATTCAACAAACCACTATACCTGAATGATCTATTTGGAAATTAAATAAAAATGGAAATTGAATAGAAAAGAATATTGTATAAAAGTGGAAGTGGAATAAAAATAAAAATGAAAGTTGCATAAAATTAAAAATGGAAGTTCATTCAAGAAACCACTACACCTTAACGATCTATTAGGAAATTAAATAAAAATGGAAATTGCATGGAGATGGAAATTGAATAAAAACAGAAGTTGAACAAAGATAGAAATGGAAACTGCATAAAATTAAACATGGAAGTTCATTCAAGAAATCACTATACCTTAACGATCTACTTGGAAATTAAAGAAAATAGGAAATTGAATAGAAAAGAAAATTGAATAAAAAAGGAAATGGAATAAAAATAAAAATGGAAGTCGCATAAAATTAAAAATGAAAGTTCATTCAACTAAGCACTAAACCTTAACGATCTATTTCGAAATTAAATAAAAATGGAAATTGAATAGAAAAAAAAAAATTGAATAAAAATGGAAGTTTAATAAAAAGAAAAATGGAAGTTGCATAAAATTAAAAATGAAAGTTCATTCGAGAAACCACTATACCTTAACGATCTATTTGGAAATTTAATAAAAAATGAAAATGAATAGAAAAGGAAATTGAATAAAATGGAAGTTGAATAAAAAAAAAAAATAGAAGTTGCATAAAATTAAAAGTGGAAGTCTATTCAAGAAACCACTATACCTTAACGATCTATTTGGAAATTAAATAAAAAAAGGAAATTGAATAAAAATGGAAGTTGCCTAAAATTAAAAATGGAAGTTCATTCAAGAAACCACTACACCTTAACGATCTATTTGAAATTAAATAAAAAGGAAATTCTATAGGGATTGAAATTGAATAAAAATGAAGTTGGATTAATATAGAAATGGAAGCTGCTTAAAAATAAAAATGGAAGTTGCATAAAATTAAAAATTAAACTTCATTGAACTAACCACTAAACCTTAACGATCTATTTGGAAATTAAATAAAAACGAAATTGAATGGAAATGAAATTGAATAAAAATGGAAGTTGAATAAAAATAAAATTGAGAGTTGCAAAAAATTAAAAATGAAAGTTCGTTCATGAAACCACTATACCTTAGCGATCTATTTGAAAATTAAATAAAAAATGGAAATTGAATAGAAAAAAAAAATTGAATAAAATTGGAAGTTCAATAAAAATAAAAATGGAAGTTGCATAAAATTAAAAATGGAAGTTCATTCAAGAAACCACCATACCTTAACGATCTATTTGGAAATTAAATAAAAAATGAAAATGAATAGAAAAGGAAATTGAATAAAAATGGAAGTTGAATAAAAACAAAAATAGAAGTGCATAAAATTAAAATTGGAAGTCTATTGAAGAAACGACTATACCTTAACGATCTATTTGGAATTTAAATAAAAAAAGGAAATTGAATAGAAAAGGAAATTGAATGAAAATGGAAATTGAATGAAAATGGAAATTGAATAAAAATAAAAATGGAAGTTGCATAAAATTAAAAATGAAAGTTCATTCAAGAAACAACTATACCTTAAGGATCTATTTGAAAATTTAATAGAAAAGGAAATTGAATAAAAATTGAAGTTGAATAAAAAGGAAAATCGAATTTGCATAAATTTAGAAATGGAAGTTTATTCAAGAAACCACTATACCTTAACGATCTATTTGGAAATTAAATAAAAAAAGGAAATTGAATAAAAATGGAAGTTGAATAAAAATAAAAATAGAAGTTGCATAAAATTAAAAATGAAAGTTCATTCAAGAAACCACTATACCTTAAGGATCTATTTGGAAATTTAATAGAAAAGGAAATTGAATAAAAATTGAAGTTGAATAAAAAGGAAAATCGAATTTGCATAAATTTAGAAATGGAAGTTTATTCAAGAAACCACTATACCTTAACGATCTATTTGGAAATTAAATAAAAAAAAGAAATTGATTAGAATTGGAAGTTGAATAAAAATGGAAGTGGAATAAAAATAAAAATGAAAGTTGCATAAAATTAAAAATGGAAGTTCATTCAAGAAACCACTATACCTTAACGATCTATTTGGAAATTAATAAAAAAAGGAAATTGAATAGAAACGAAAATTGAATAAAAATAGAAGTTGAATAAAAATAAAAATGGAAGTTGCATAAACCTAAAAATGAAAGTTCATTCAAGAAACCACTATACCTTAACGATCTATTTGGAAATTAAATAAAAAAAAGAAATTGATTAGAAATGGAAGCTGAATAAAAATGGAAGTGGAATAAAAATAAAAATGAAAGTTGCATAAAATTAAAAATGGAAGTTCATTCAAGAAACCACTATACCATAACGATCAGTTTGGAAATTAATTAACAAAGGAAATTGAATAGAAAAGGAAATTGAATAGAAATGCAAATTGAAGAAAAATGGAAGTGGAATAAAAATAAAAATGGAAGATTCATAAAATCAAAAATGGAAGTTCATTCAAGAATCCACTACACCGTAACGATCTATGTAACGCCCTCAAAATAATAACATTAAACCCATCAATATAGACATGCATTGATATATAAAAACTCCGCATTCTTCTATTCATCAGAGTTCCATTACAAAAGGCATTACATGTTAATGACAAAAGCAAATGCCCTAAGGGCTTACAGCTTTCCAAGTTAACACTTGGTTACAATGAAAGAGTACTAACTCATTTACACATTAAGCCCTTGGTTTGAATTTACATGTAATACATCAAAAAAAAATAAGACAACAAAAGTGTGTCTACCTCTAGTCTCCCAAGCTATGTCCTTGGAGGTGGCATGCTACCTGTACCTGAAAATGATATTCCCATATAGGGTGAGCCACAGCCCAGTAGAAATACACTAAACCACATATGAACAATGACTAAAAGATTAGCAATTGATAGATGGCCAACACTGATACTTTCTCTTATCACACTTTACAGTTTCATGACATACAAGTCCATATTACAATTCATTTTTAATTCCTTTCAATTCTCAATTTACAACCATGGCTCAGAACCTGGCCAAACAACTCATTTGAGACAGTAACTCATATCAAGTACTTCCCCATTTCATAATAGATAAGCATACTAGCTATATCACATACCAACCGATAAGCATACAAGCTATATCATTACTTCCACAGATATGCATATGAGCACTATCACACTTCCAACGACAAGCATATGAGCTCTGTCAACACTTCACACAGATAAGCATATGAGCTCTATCTACGGAGTCCATCTCCTATCTCCTCCAACACAACGTCCGGTTTAGAGGTCCATCCCCTATCTTCTCCTAAACCGTGGAGTACATCCCCTATCTCCTCCAACACAACACAATGCATATAAACAACAATTATACACATCATCACACAACACATAAGTTTCATGTATCCTTTCAATCGTCAATCACATTGACACATTCCAGTGATTAGTTTCAGTTTGCCTAATCATCATGCATTGTCTACAACAATCAAGACTATCCTCCACCGATAGCCCAAAGCAGTTATTTCTATACAGAAAATAAATGCAACAATGGCTATATATAATCGACATTCCAACTAGGTGAGTGATAAATAACCCAACTACACCCTTTTATCCCACAACTTTCCGAACCAATTCCTCATTCCTCATAATTAATTATGCGAATTAATTAACCAATGTAATTAGGGCATTTTCCATAATTAACATTACAACCCTTAGGTTCCATTCTCATTAATGTTTCAACATTAATTCCACTTTCCATGCCAAACATGCATCTAGGTCTTATATAAATAAAAACCCCAACTTTTGAAATACTAAACTTTAAAGACAAAACCCATAGTAAGGAGTAGGTTATCCCTACCTCAAAGAATGACTCCCAACCAAGAAGGTGAAGAAAACGAAAATGCTCCAAACCACGAACTTTTCGGATCAACCCTCGACGATCAACAACTTTTTTGTAAAGGCCAAAGGTGAGGAAATCACTCCTACTAGATCAATACCTAGAGAGAAGGTAGAGCTCTAGAGTGAGAAGCTCAACAATGGTGTTTTTGGAAAAGTAAGAGAGAGAAGAGAAGTGGAAAAAGTGATTTGAAAACTCAAAACACGGAGCTTTAACCCAGTCGCCCCGCTCGAGCGTCAAACACCCCGCTCGAGCGTCACTCACAGACTCCCGCTCGAGCGTCAACAATCCCGCTCGAGCGTCGGATACACACTCCCTGAACTTTTACAGAACTAGGTCTCCGCTCGAGCATCAACTCTCCCGCTCGAGCGTCAAACACAACATCCCGCTCGAGCGTACAACACTACAGAGGAGATACTGGAAGATGGAAAACTACGCTCGAGCGTCAGAAACCCTGCTCGAGTGGACAGACAACAACGAAGGCCCAACTCGAGCGTCAAAATCCCCGCTCGAGCGTGAAGGTCAAAATCTGGGCAACTACTCTTGGTTTCCAAGTTCAACCAACCTGTTTCAAACTTGCCCAACACAACCCAAGACTTGAACACAAGGAGAAGATGATGTAAACAAGACACACACAACAACTAACTCCAAGGAACCTAAGTCCGGATACAACAATTAAAGAATAAAAATAAAAATGGAAATTGCATAAAATTAAAAATGGAGGTTCATTCAAGAAACCACTGCACCTTAACGATCTAATTGGAAATTAAATAAAAAAGGAAATTGAACGGAGATGGAAATTGAATAAAAATAGAAATAGAAACTACATAAAATGAAACAGGTAAGTTCAATCAAGAAACCATTATACGTTAACGATCTATATGGAAATTAAATAAAAAAGGAAATTGCATAGAAAAGGAAAGTGAATAAAAATGGAAGTGGAATAAAAATAAAACTAGAAGTTGCATAAAATTAAAAATGGATGCTCATTCAAGAAACCACTACACGTTAACGATCTATTCGGAAATTAAATAAAAAAGGAAATGGATTGGAGTTGGAAATTGAATAAAAATTGAAGTTGAATAAAAATAGAAATGAAACTACATAAAATTAAACATGGATGTTCATTCAACAAACCACTATACCTGAATGATCTGTTTGGAAATTAAATAAAAATGGAAATTGAATAGAAAAGAATATTGAATAAAAGTGGAAGTGGAATAAAAAAAAAAATGAAAGTTCATTCAAGAAACCACTACACCTTAACGATCTAATTGGAATTTAAATAAAAAAGGAAATTGAATGGAGATGGAAATTGAATAAAAAAAGAAGTTGAATAAAAATAGAAATGGAAACTGCATAAAATGAAACATGAATATTCATTCAAGAAACCATTATAAAAAAAGAAAATTGAATAAAAATAAAAATGGAAGTTGCATAAAATTAAAAATGGAAGTTCATTCAAAAAACCACTATACCGTAACGATCTATATGGAAATGAAATAAAAAAAAAAAGGAAGTTAACTAAAAAAGGAAGTTCAATAACAATGGAAGTTGAATAAAAAAGTTGAATAAAAACAAAAATAGAAGTGCATAAAATTAAAATTGGAAGTCTATTGAGGAAACGACTATACCTTAACGATCTATTTGGAATTTAAATAAAAAAAGGAAATTGAATAGAAAAGGAAATTGAATGAAAATGGAAGTTGCATAAATTAAAAATGAAAGTTCATTTAAGAAACCACTATACCTTAAGGATCTATTTGGAAATTTAATAGAAAAGGAAATTGAATAAAAATTGAAGTTGAATAAAAAGGAAAATCGAATTTGCATAAATTTAGAAATGGAAGTTTATTCAAGAAACCACTATACCTTAACGATCTATTTGGAAATTGAATAAAAAAAGGAAATTGAATAAAAATGGAAGTTGAATAAAAATAAAAATGAAATTACATAAAATTAAAAATGGAAGTTCAGTCAAGAAACCATTATACCTTAATGATCTATTTAGAAATTAAATAAAAAAAGAAAATTGAATAGGAAAAGGAAATTGAATAAAAATGGAAGGTGAATAAAAATAAAATGGAAGTTGCATAAAATTAAAAATGAAAGTTCATTCAACTAACCACTAAACCTAACGATCTATTTGGAAATTAAATAAAAAAGAAAATTGAATAGAAATGTTAAATTGAATAAAAAGGAAGTCGACTAAAAATAAAAATGGAAGTTGCAGAAAATTAAAAATGAAAGTTCATTCAACTAACCACTATACCTTAACGATTTTATTTAGAAATTAAATAAAAAATGGAAATTGAATAGAAAAAAAAAAATTGTATAAAAATGGAAGTTGAATAAAAAAAAAAAATAGAAGTTACATAAAATTATCTTAGTGCCTCCTGGTGCACCGCAAGGCGTGAATGGTGGAACTCTCGGAGTACTTCCTCTCGGCAAGACTCCGGCACCAACAAACGGTCTCTGTATCTCACACTCAGGTCGGGATACACCGTCAAACCTTTCTCAACCTTCCCACTGGAGATCTTCTCTCGGAGGGATTCTACCTCAAGGTCACCTCTCTGTGCCTCCAACACTCGTGTCACAAGTGTAGGCTGTGCAACTACAGAAAATAAGGCTGCAGCCTCAACGGATTCGCCCAGAAGCAAATCAAACTTGCCCAAAGCACCCAACATCTCCCATTCCCGGATGGCTATACAAGCTACATCACTAATGGATTTCCTACTAAGGGCATCGCCACAACATTGGCCTTCCCCGGGTGATAGTGCAACTCAAAATCGTAGTCCTCAATGAACTCTATCCACCTTCTTTGCCTCAGGTTTAAGTCTCTTTGTGTAAACAAATACTTCAAACTTTTATGGTCCAAGAACACCTCGAACCTCTCACCATTAAGGTAGTGCCTCCAGATTTTCAAGGCAAAGATCACTGCGGCTAACTCTAAGTCGTGTGTAGGGTAATTCTTCTCGTGTATTTTCAACTGACGTGAGCCATAAGCTACCACTTTCCCCTCTTACATCAACACACAACCCAAACCCTCTCGTGAGGCATCACAATAAACCGCATAACCCAACGAATAATCAAAACCGGAGCGGTGGTCAATCTAACCTTCAACTCTTGGAACGACTTCTCACAAGTCTCATTCCACACAAACTTGACCCCTTTCCGTGTCAATCTAGTCAACGATGAAGCTAACTTGGAGAAATCCTTCACAAACCGACGGTAGTACCCAGCTAATCCCAGAAAACTGCGGATCTCAAACACACTCTTAGGCTGTGCCCAATCTTGCACTGCCTCAACTTTGGATGCGTCGACAGACACCCCTTCCCCAGATACCAGATGGCCTAAGAACTTGACTTCCCCTAGCCAGAACTCACACTTCCCAAACTTGGCATACAGCCTATGGGCTCTAAGCAATTCAAGCACCACTCTCAAGTGTGACTCGTGCTCCTCCTCATATGTAGTGTTCCACAACTTAAGACATATTTAATGTCCTTAAAGTTCAATATTATTACAAAATTTCACCACGTGACTATACATCAACAAACATGTCCGGATACTTCTCACTGACTTCCAACTCACGTTCCCCTCGTAATGGCCATACCGCGTACGGAATGCCGTCTTCGGGATATCCTCCTCCCTGACCCTCAACTGGTGGTAACCCGATCTCAAGTCTATCTTTGAGAAACAACGGGAACCCTTCAACTAGTCAAACAAATCATCTATACAGGGCATAGGGTACTTATTCTTGAGCGTAGCCCGATTCAACTTCCAATAGTCGATACACAATCTCAAGGCACCATCTTTCTTTTTAGCAAAGAGGGCCAGTGCTCCCCACGGTGAAACACTAGGGCGAACAAAATCCTTGTCTAACAACTCTTGAAACTGAATCTTCAACTCACTCAACTCGGCTGGGGCAAAACGATAAGGTGCCATAGAAATCAGCGCCGTGCCAGGTACTAAATCAATAGAGAACTCTATCTCTCGGTGAGGTGGCAAACTAACAAGGTCCTCGGGAAAAACATCCGAATACTCACAAACCACCCTCGGTAACACAATCTGGGTCTCATCACACTCACCACTCCTAAAGCTGGCAAGTAGACTACTAAGCTCACTCCGCCCTCGTAGATCATACATCGGTGGCAACACACTACCAACCCGATCCCCCAAGAAATGGAAACACTCTCCGCTCAAGGTACAAATTGTGACCCTCTGGCGGTAGCAATCAATAACTGCCCGGTATGACGACAGCCAATCCATACCCAAAATAACATCAAAGCCCCTCATGGGCATAACAACAAAGGGAAAAGGAAGCCTACGGTCGGCGACCTCTATATCACAACCTCTACATCCATGTTTCAAAATCAACTCACCCCAAATAGGCGATACTACACAAATAAGAGATGCTAGCAGTGCCAACTCCAACTCTAACACAGATGCAAACGCAGCAGATACAAAAGAATGAGACGCACCCGTATCAATCAATACACTAGCAACCGAGTTGCAAAACAGAAAGGTACCTCTCACCACTGATGGAGCCGGTACTAGATCCTGCGCGGTAACAGCATACATGCGCCCTGTAGGCCCCTAATCCACCTGCTCACCTCTAGGAGCAAAGGACTGCTGCACTGACTGGGATGACGACGCTCCCGGATTGGCCCTCGAGGCCTGCACAGACTGAATTAGCTGGTAACTCTGCGTCTGCCTAGAAACAGACACCCCCGATGTGGCACCCAACTGTGGGCAATACCTCTTCAGGTGCCCAGGCTGACCACACTGATAGCAAGATAAGGGCTGGCCCCTGCCCTGACTCTGGCCCTAAGGTCTAGCTGAAGAAGAAGCAGCTCGCTTACCTCCTCCCTTCTGCGGGCAAACCGAAGACTTGTGACCCAGCTGGCCACATGCAAAACAAGTCAAGCCTCCCTGACTACCTCTCCCGGAGCCTGCACTCGGCACTGGGAAGGTCGATCTAGCCAAACTACCCTGAGACTGCTGAGGGTTAGAACCCCTCTGTCTCCTGCCATCACCCTGACCATCTTGGCTCCTCTTGGAGCCTCTCTGCCCCTCATCCTCCTCCTGCATCATGAGCTCCATGTGAGCTGCAGCATCAACCAAACGTCTATACTCCCGGATAAACGACCCTCCAATCCTCAACTTGAGCCCACACCTTAGCTTCCGCTCAAACTCAAAGCAACGGCGTTCCTCGGACGCCACAAGTTCAGGTGCAAACCTGGACAAACTAGTAAAAGTAGCCTCAAACTCGACCACTGACAAGCCCTGCTGTTTAAGCTAGCAAAATTGCTCCCTCAGCTTCTCCCTAGCAGCTGAAGACAAAAACTTCTCCTGGAAGGTGTTCACAAAAGCCTCCCATACACCACCAACACGACCCTTCTCGTACTTCCACCACTGACCCGCATCTCCCTTCAGGTGGAAGGATGCCAAGGTCACCTTCAAAGCCCCGTCCTCGATGCCAAGCATCTCAAACGTCTTCTCCATCTGTTCCCACCACTCGTCAGCCTTAAGTGGCTCTTTCGGGTCCCCAACAAATTCATCCGGGTTAGACCGGAAGAACTCCCTCTTCAAGAAAGAAGGTCCTGCCTCAGTAACTTGATTCTCAGCTTTGAGAATACCCAAAGCTCCCGCTATCTCTCGGGCCAAGGCGCTCATAGCCTGTTGACCCGCTGGCTCGGCCACATTGGCCTGACCAACACCCTCCTGCATTACCAGAATGTCGTCCGGTAAAGGCATTTCCCGCCTACCATGCCTGCCACGCCTACCACGCCCTCGTCCTGACATCCTAATAAAGGTAACCAAGACTATTAGCACATTCACAGATGTGCCGAAGCTATAACACTCGTGTCCTAATGCATGGACAACTGTAATTCACTCCACGTAAGCACATAATCACATAAGCAATTACGAATTTCATTTCCGAATAATGATAGTCCCGAGGCGTTACTAGAGTTCCAGTTAGAAACAACATTGATCAATTGCCTTTCCAACAAGACTCCCAGAAACCAAGAGTCCAATCAAACATCCTAGAAACTACGGTTCCATACCCACATAGTCCACATAAGCATGTTATCAATTTAGACACATCAGCCATATGCACACTACTTACTAACTCTATCAAGCGAAGACAGGACCCATTGTGATACTAATCTCACTTGCCCACTAACCCAAAGTATTCGAACCAGGTACGCTCTGGATTACCAATTGTAACGCCCCAAAATAAATACATAAATCATCACTTTAGACATACATTATACAAAGAGATTAACCATATCTATTACATCAGAAGTAGTTCTTTACAACCAGTATTACATGTTAACAACAAAAAGCAAAATTGCCCTATAGGCTTAAGCTTTCCAAGTCAACACTAGGTTACACCTCAAAAAGAAGAGTACTAACTCTATACAAAATAAAGCCCTGGCTTGCTATAGATGTAATACAAATAAAAACAACCAAAAAAGAGTCTTCATCTCTCGATCATTATCAAGCAGCGTCCTTGGATCATGCATTGTACCTGGAA
>NW_021031388.1:0-13822 GCF_004153795.1 Camellia sinensis | reverse complement strand
TTCCGACGAAGAAGATGATATATTTTCCGACGAAGAAGATGAATGGATCTACTTAGATCTGATATAGATCTACTCAGATCTACATCAGATCTGAGTAGATCTACACAGATTTGGTTAGACATCCGTCTTTCCCCTTCGATTTCTTTTTTTTTTTCTCTCTGCTATACACTTCGTTTTTCTGTTCTAATGGAGAAAATTTTCGAATTCTGAACAAGCAGTTTTCGAGTTTTAGTTACAGGCAGTGAAAACTGTAAAATTTTGCAGTTTCAAATTTTTTTTTTGGTGCTGGAATGAATCATGGTTTAAAACTGTAAAATTTTGCAGTTTTATAACATTCTTTAGAACTGTAAAATTTTACAGTTTCATAACATGTTTTTTAATTTTTTTTTTTCATAACATTTTTTTTTCTGCTATACATTCTTTATAACATTTTTTCCGACGAAGAAGATGATATATTTCCGACGAAGAAGATGAATGGATCTACTTAGATCTGATATAGATCTATCAGATCTACATCAGATCTGAGTTAGAAAATATATCGTCTTCTTCGTCGGAAAAAATGTTATAAAGAATGTATAATAGAAAAAAAAAATGTTATGAAAAAAAAAAAACTAAAAAACATGTTATGAAACTGTAAAATTTTACAGTTCTAAAGAATGTTATAAAACTGCAAAATTTTACAGTTTTAAACAATGATTCATTCCAGCACCAAAAAAAAAATTTGAAACTGCAAAATTTTACAGTTTTCACTGCCTGTAACTAAAACTCGAAAACTGCTTGTTCAGAATTCGACAATTTTCTCCATTAGAACAGAAAAATAGAAGTGTATAGCAGAGGGAGAAAAAAAAAAAGAAATCGAAGGGGAAAGACGGATGTCTAACCAAATCTGTGTAGATCTACTCAGATCTGATGTATGATGTAGATCTGAGTAGATCCATATCAGATCTAAGTAGATCCATTCATCTTCTTCGTCGGAAAATATATCATCTTCTTCGTCGGAAAAATGTTATAAAGAATGTATAGCAGAAAAAAAAAATGTTACGAAAAAAAAAATTAAAAAACATGTTATGAAACTGTAAAATTTTATAGTTCTAAAGAATGTTATAAAACTGCAAAATTTTACAGTTTTAAACCATGATTCATTCCAGCACAAAAAAAAAATTTTGAAACTGCAAAATTTTACAGTTTTCACTGCCTGTAACTAAAACTCGAAAACTGCTTGTTCAGAATTAGAAAATTTTCTCCATTAGAACAGAAAAACAGAAGTGTATAGCCGAGAGAGAAAAAAAAAAAAGAAATCGAAGGGGAAAGACGGACGTCTAACCAAATCTGTGTAGATCTACTCAGATCTGATGTAGATCTGAGTAGATCTATATCAGATCTAAGTAGATCCATTCATCTACTTCGTCGGAAAATATATCATCTTTTTCGTCGGAAAAAATGTTATAAAGAATGTATAGCAGAAAAAAAAATGTTATGAAAAAAAAAATTAAAAAACTTGTTATGAAACTGTAAAATTTTACAGTTCTAAAGAATGTTATAAAACCGCAAAATTTTACAGTTTTAAACCATGATTCATTCCAGCACCAAAAAAAAAATTTGAAACTGCAAAATTTTACAGTTTTCACTGCCTGTAACTAAAACTCGAAAACTGTTTGTTCAGAATTCGAAAATTTTCTCCATTAGAACCGAAAAACAGAAGTGTATAGCCGAGAGAGAAAAAAAAAAGAAATCGAAGGTGAAAGACGGATGTCTAACCAAATCTGTGTAGATCTACTCAGATCTGATGTAGATCTGAGTAGATCTATATCAGATCTAAGTAGATCCATTCATCTTCTTCGTCGGAAAATATATCATCTTCTTCGTCGGAAAAAATGTATAAAGAATGTATAACAGAAAAAAAAAATGTTATGAAAAAAAAAAATTAAAAAACATGTTATGAAACTGTAAAATTTTACAGTTCTAAAGAATGTTATAAAATTTCAAAATTTTACAGTTTTAAACCATGATTCATTCCAGCACCAAAAAAAAAATTTGAAACTGCAAAATTTTACAGTTTTCACTGCCTGTAACTTAAACTCGAAAACTGCTTGTTCAGAATTCGAAAATTTTCTCCATTAGAACAGAAAAACCGAAGTGTATAGCAGAGAGAAAAAAAAAAGAAATCGAAGGGGAAAGACGGATGTCTAACGAAATCTGTGTAGATCTACTCAGATCTGATGTAGATCTGAGTAGATCTATATCAGATCTAAGTAGATCCATTCATCTTCTTCGTCGGAAAATATGTCATCTTCTTCGTCGGAAAATATATCATCTTCTTCGTCGGAAAAAATGTTATAAAGAATGTATAGCAGAAAAAAAAAATGTTATGAAAAAAAAAAAATTAAAAAACATGTTATGAAACTGTAAAATTTTACAGTTCTAAAGAATGTTATAAAACTGCAAAATTTTACAGTTTTAAACCATGATTCATTCCAGCACCAAAAAAAAAAATTTTAAACTGCAAAATTTTACAGTTTTCACTGCCTGTAACTAAAACTCGAAAACTGTTTGTTCAGAATTCGAAAATTATCTCCATTAGAACAGAAAAACAGAAGTGTATAGCAGAGAGAGAAAAAAAAAAAGAAATCGCAGGAGAAAGACGGATGTCTAACCAAATCCGTGTAGATCTACTCAGATCTGATGTAGATCTGAGTAGATCTATATCAGATCTAAGTAGATCCATTCATCTTCTTCGTCGGAAAATATATCATCTTCTTCGTCGGAAAAAATGTTATAAAGAATGTATAGCAGAAAAAAAAATGTTATGAAAAAAAAAAATTAAAAAACATGTTATGAAACTGTAAAATTTTACAGTTCTAAAGAATGTTATAAAACTGCAAAATTTTACAGTTTTAAACCATGATTCATTCCAGCACCAAAAAAAAAATTTGAAACTACAAAATTTTACAGTTTTCACTGCCTGTAACTAAAACTCGAAAACTGCTTGTTCAGAATTCGAAAATTTCCTCCATTAGAACAGAAAAACAGAAGTGTATAGCAGAGAGAGAAAAAAAAAAAGAAATCGAAGGGGAAAGACGGATGTCTAACCAAATCTGTGTAGATCTACTCAGATCTGATGGAGATCTGAGTAGATCTATATCAGATCTAAGTAGATCCATTCATCTTCTTCGTCGGAAAATATATCATCTTCTTCGTCGGAAAAAATGTTATAAAGAATGTATAGCAGAAAAAAAAATGTTATGAAAAAAAAAAATTAAAAAACATGTAGAGCCATTCATCTTCTTCGTCGGAAAATATATCATCTTCTTCGTCGGAAAATATATCATCTTCGTCGTCGGAAAAAATGTTATAAAGAATGTATAGCAGAAAAAAAAAATGTTATGAAAAAAAAAAAATTAAAAAAATGTTATGAAACTGTAAAATTTTACAGTTCTAAAGAATGTTATAAAACTGCAAAATTTTACAGTTTTAAACCATGATTCATTCCAGCACCCAAAAAAAAATTTGAAACTGCATAATTTTACAGTTTTCACTGCCTGTAACTGAAACTCGAAAACTGCTTGTACAGAATTCGAAAATTTTCTCCATTAGAACAGAGAAACAGAAGTGTAAAGCAAAGAGAGAAAAAAAAAAAGAAATCGAAGGGGAAAGACGGATGTCTAACCAAATCTGTGTAGATCTACTCAGATCTGATGTAGATCTGAGTAGATCTATATCAGATCTAAGTAGATCCATTCATCTTCTTCGTCGGAAAATATATCATCTTCTTCGTCGGAAAAAAAGTTATAAAGAATGTATAGCAGAAAAAAAAATGTTATGAAAAAAAATTAATTAAAAAACATGTTATGAAACTGTAAAATTTTACAGTTCTAAAGAATGTTATAAAACTGCAAAATTTTACAGTTTTAAACCATGATTCATACCAGCACCCAAAAAAAAAATTGAAACTGCAAAATTTTACAGTTTTCACTGCCTGTAACTAAAACTCGAAAACTACTTGTTCAGAATTCGAAAATTTTCTCCATTAGAACAGAAAAATAGAAGTGTATAGCAGAGGGAGAAAAAAAAAAAGAAATCGAAGGGGAAAGACGGATGTCTAACCAAATCTGTGTAGATCTACTTAGATCTGATGTAGATCTGAGTAGATCTATATCAGATCTAAGTAGATCCATTCATGTAACGCCCTCAAAATAATAACATTAATCCCATCAAACAAGACATGCGTTGACGAATAAACAAACTTCGTCGGAAAAAATGTTATAAAGAATGTATAGCCGAAAAAAAAATGTTATGAAAAAAAAAAAATTAAAAAACATGTTATGAAACTGTAAAATTTTACAAACAAAAATTTTCTATGAATAAAAAAAAATTAAGAAAACATTGTTATAGAATTAAATTTACAGTTCTAAGAATGTTATAAACTGCAAAATTTACAGTTTTTAAACATGATTCCATCTTATCCATCCCCGAACCAATAAAAAATTTGAAATGCAATTTTTACAGTTTTTCATCTGCTGTATACTAAACTCGAAAACCTGTTGTTCGAATTCGCAATTTTTCATTAGAACAAAAAACAGAAAGTGTTATAGTCAGAGAGAAAAAAAAAAGAATCGAGAGGGGAAAGACGGATGTCTAACCAATCTGTGGAGATCTACTCAGATCTTGATGTAGATCTGAGATATATATCATTCGATTAGAGTAGATCTCTATTCTCCGAAATATCATCTTCTTCGTCGGAAAATATATCATCTTCTTCGTCGGAAAAAATGTTATAAGAATGTATAGCAGAAAAAAAAATGTTATGAAAAAAAAATTAAAAACATGTTATGAAACTGTATTTTAACAGTTCTAAAGAATTTATAAAACTGCAAAATTTACAGTTTTAAACCATGATTCATTCCAGCACCAAAAAAAAATTTGAACTGCAAAATTTTACAGTTTTCACTGCCTGTAACTAAACTCGAAAACTGCTTGTTCAGATTCGAAAATTTTCTCCATTAGAACAGAAAACAGAAGTGAATAGCAGAGAGAGAAAAAAAAAAGAAATCGAAGGGGAAGACGGATGTCTACCAAATCTGTGTAGATTCTACTCTAGATCTGATGTAGATCTGAGTAGATCTATATCAGATCTAAGTAGATCCATTCATCTCTTCGTCGGAAATATATTCATGTTTCCTGAAAAATGTTATAGGCGAGAAAAAAAAAAATGTATGAAAAAAAAATTAAAAAACATGTTATGACAACTGTAAATTTTACAGTTCTAAAGAATGTTATAAACTGCAAAATTTTACAGTTTTAACCATGATTCATCAGCACCAAAAAAAAATTTAACTGCAAAATTTTACAGTTTTCACTGCCTGTACTAAAACTCGAAAACTGCTTGTTCAGAATTCGAATAATTTTTCTCCATTAGAACAGAAAAAGAGTGTATGCAGAGAGAAAAAAAAAAAGAAATCGAAGGGGAAAGACGGATGTCTAACCAAATCTGTGTAGATCTACTCAGATCTGATGTAGATCTGAGTAGATCTATATAGATCTAAGTAGATCCATTCATCTTCTTCGTCGAATAAATATCATCTTCTTCGTCGAAAATGTTAAAAAAAAAAAGAATGTATAGCAGAAAAAAAAATGTTATGAAAAAAAAAAATTAAAACATGTTATGAAACTGTAAAATTTTACGGTTCTAAAGAATGTTATAAAACTGCAAATTTTACAGTTTTAAACCATGATTCATTCCACACAAAAAAAATTTTGAAACTGCAAATTTTACAGTTTTCACTGCTGTAACTAAACTCGAAAACTGCTTGTTCAGAATTCGAAAATTTTCTCCATTAGAACAGAAAAACAGAAGTGTATAGCAGAGAGAGAAAAAAAAAAAGAAATCGAAGGGGAAAGACGGATGTCTAACCAATCTGTGTAGATTTACTCAGATCTGATGTAGATCTGAGTAGATCTATATCAGATCTAAGTAGATCATTCATCTCTTCGTCGGAAAATATATCATCTTCTTCGTCGGAAAAATGTTATAAAGAATGTATAGCAGAAAAAAAAATGTTATGAAAAAAAAAAATTAAAAAACATGTTATGAAACTGTAAAATTTTACAGTTCTAAAGAATGTTATAAAACTGCAAAATTTTACAGTTTTACATGATTCATTCCAGCACCAAAAAAAAAATTTGAAACTGCAAAATTTTCAGTTTTCACTGCCTGTAACTAAACTCGAAAACTGCTTGTTTCAGAATTGAAAATTTTCTCATTAGAACGAAAACAGAAGTGTATGAGCAAGAGAGAGAAAAAAAAAAGAAATCGAAGGGGAAAGACGGATGTCTAACCAAATCTGTGTAGATCTACTCAGATCTGATGTAGATCTGAGTAGATCTATCAGATCTAAGTAGTCTCATTCATCTTCTTCGTCGGAAAATATCATCTTTCTTCGTCGGAAAAAATGTTATAAAGATGTATAGCAGAAAAAAAAATGTTATGAAAAAAAAAAATTAAAAAACATGTTATGAAACTGTAAATTTTACAGTTCTAAGAGATGTTATAAATGCAAAATTTTACAGTTTTAAACCATGATTCATTCCAGCACCAAAAAAAAAATTTGAAACTGCAAAATTTTACAGTTTTCACTGCTGTAACTAAAATCGAAAACTGCTTGTTCAGAATTAGAAAATTTTCTCCATTAGAACAGAAAAACAGAAGTGTATAGCAAGAGAGAGAAAAAAAAAGAAATCGAAGGGGAAAGACGGATGTCTAACCAAATCTGTGTAGATCTCTCAGATCTGATGTAGATCTGAGTAGATCATATCAATCTAAGTAGATCCATTCATCTTCTTCGTCGGAAATATATCATCTCTTCTCGTCGGAAAAAATCGTTAATCTAAAGAATGCTATAGCAGACAAAAAAAAATGTTATGAAAAAAAAATTAAAAAACATGTTATGAAACTGTAAAATTTTACAGTTCTAAAGATGTTATAAAACTGCAAAATTTACAGTTAAACCATGATTCATTCCAGCAACCAAAAAAAAAATTTGAAACTGCAAATTTACAGTTTTCACTGGCCTGTAACAAAACTCGAAAACTGCTTGTTTCAGATTCGGAAATTTTCCCATTAGAACAGAAAAACAGGAAGTGTATAGCAGAGAGAGAGAAAAAAAAAGAAATCGAGGGAAACGGATGTCTAACCAAATCTGTGTAGATCTACTCAGATCTGATGTAGATCTGAGTAGATCTATATCAGATCTAAGTAGATCCATTCATCTTCTTCGTCGGAAAATATATCATCTTCTTCGTCGGAAAAATGTTAAAAGAATGTATAGCAGAAAAAAAAATGTTATGAAAAAAAAAATTAAAAAACAGTTATGAAACTGTAAAATTTTACAGTTCTAAAGAATGTTATAAACTGCTAAATTTTACAGTTTTAAACCATGATTCATTCCAGCACCAAAAAAAATTGAAACTGCAAAATTTTACAGTTTCACTGCCTGTAACTAAAACTCGAAAACTGTTGTTCAGAATTCGAAAATTTTCTCCATTAGAACAGAAAAACAGAAGTGTATAGAAGAGAGAAAAAAAAAAAAGAAATCGAAGGGGAAAGACGGATGTCAAACCAAATCTGTGTAGATCTACTCAGATCTGATGTAGATCTGAGTAGATCTATATCAGATCTAAGTAGATCCATTCATCTCTTCGTCGGAAAATATATCATCTTCTTCGTCGGAAAAAAATGTTATAAGAATGTATAGCAGAAAAAAATGTTATGAAAAAAAAAATTAAAAAACTGTTATGAAACTGTAAAATTTTACAGTTCTAAAGAATGTTTATAAACTGCAAAATTTACAGTTTTAAACCATGATTCATTCCAGACACCAAAAAAAAAAATTTGAAACTGCAAAATTTACAGTTTTCACTGCCTGTAACTAAAACTGGAAAACGCTTTGTTCAGGATTAGAAAATTTTCTCCATTAGAACAGAAAACAGAAGTGTATAGAGAGAGAAAAAAAAAAAAGAAATGGAAGGGAAAGACGGATGTCTAACCAAATCTGTGTAGATCTACTCAGATCTGATGTAGATCTGAGTAGATCTATATCAGATCTAAGTTAGATCCATTCATCTTCTTCGTCGGAAAATATATCATTTCTTCGTCGGAAAAAATGTTATAAAAGAATGTATAGCAGAAAAAAAAATGTTAGAAAAAAAAAATTAAAAAAACATGTTAGAAACGTAAAATTTTACAGTTCTAAGAATGTTATAAAATCCAAATTTTACAGTTTTAAACATGATTCATTCAGCACAAAGACCAAAAAAAAAAATTTGAAACTGCAAAATTTTACAGTTTTCACTGCCTGTAACTAAAACTCGAAAACTGCTTGTTCAGAATTGAAAAATTTTCTCCATTAAACAGAAAAACAGAAGTGTATAGCAAGAGAGAGAAAAAAAAAGAAAATCGAAGGGGAAAGACGGATGTCTAACCAAATCTGTGTAGATCTACTCAGATCTGATGTAGATCTGAGTAGATCTATATCAGATCTAAGTAGATCCATTCATCTTCTTCGTCGGAAAATATATCATCTTCTTCGTCGGAAAAAATGTTATAAAGAATGTATAGCAGAAAAAAAAATGTTATGAAAAAAAAAAATTAAAAAACATGTTATGAAACTGTAAAATTTTACAGTTCTAAAGAATGTTATAAAACTGCAAAATTTACAGTTTTAAACAGATTTTTCCAGCACCAAAAAAAAAATTTGAAACTGCAATTTTTACAGTTTTCACTGCCTGTAACTAAAACTCGAAAACTGCTTGTTCAGAATTCGAAAATTTCTCATTAGAACAGAAAAACAGAATGTATAGCAAGAGAGAAAAAAAAAAGAAATCGAAGGGAAAGACGGATGTCTAACCAAATCTGTGTAGATCTACTCAGATCTGATGTAGATCTGAGTAGATTATATCAGTTAAGTAGATCCATTCATCTTCTTCGTCGGAAAATATATCTCTTTTTGTCGGATGTTATAAGAATGTATAGCAGAAAAAAAAAATGTTATGAAAAAAAAAATTAAAACAATGTTATGAAACTGTAAATTTTACAGTTCTAAAGATGTTATAAAACTGCAAAATTTTACAGTTTTAAACCATGATTCATTCCAGCACCAAAAATTTGAAGCAAAATTTACAGTTTTCACTGCCTGTAACTAAAACTCGAAAACTGCTTGTTCAGAAATTCGAAAATTTTCTCCATTAGAACAGAAAAACAGAAGTGTATAGCAGAGAGAGAAAAAAAAAAAGAAATCGAAGGGGAAAGACGGATGTCTAACCAAATCTGTGTAGATCTACTCAGATCTGATGTAGATCTGAGTAGATCTATATCAGATCTAAGTAGATCCATTCATCTTCTTCGTCGGAAAATATCATTCTTCGTCGAAAAATATACATTTCTGTCGAAAAATGTTATAGAATGTATAGCAGAAAAAAAAAATGTTATGAAAAAAAAAATTAAAAAACATGTTATGAAACTGTAAAATTTTACAGTTCTAAAGAATGTTATAAAACTGCAAAATTTACAGTTTTAAACCATGATTCATTCCAGCACCAAAAAAAAATTTGAAACTGCAAATTTTACAGTTTTCACTGCCTGTAACTAAAACTCGAAAACTGCTTGTTCAGAATTCGAAAATTTTCTCCATTAGAACAGAAAAAAAGAAGTGTATAGCAGAGAGAGAAAAAAAAAAGAAATCGAAGGGGAAAGACGGATGTCTAACCAAATCTGTGTAGATCTACTCAGATCTGATGTAGATTGAGTAGATCTATATCAGATCTAAGTAGATCCATTCATCTTCTTCGTCGGAAAATATATCATCTTTCTCGTCGGAAAAAATGTTATAAAGATTGTATAGCAGAAAAAAAAAATGTTATGAAAAAAAAAAATTAAAAAACATGTTATGAAACTGTAAAATTTTACAGTTCTAAAGAATGTTATAAAACTGCAAAATTTTACAGTTTTAAACCATGATTCATTCCAGCACCAAAAAAAAAATTTGAAACTGCAAAATTTTACAGTTTTCACTGCCTGTAACTAAAACTCGAAAACTGCTTGTTCAGAATTCGAAAATTTTCTCCATTAGAACAGAAAAACAGAAGTGTATAGCAGAGAGAGAAAAAAAAAAAGAAATCGAAGGGAAAGACGGATGTCTAACCAAATCTGTGTAGATCTACTCAGATCTGATGTAGATCTGAGTAGATCTATATCAGATCTAAGTAGATCCATTCATCTCCTTCGTCGGAAAATATATCATCTTCTTCGTCGGAAAAAATGTTATAAAGAATGTGTAACAACCCTCATCTTACTCTTGTCATAACTTACATACATTTCTTGCATGATTGTGCCTTGTTATGTTGTTTTAAAGGATTTACTTGCCTTTGTTCTGTTTGTATTGTTTGCGTGGTCTTGTCCCTTGTTCGGTGTGTGTGTAGCCGAGGTCAATTTGAGCTTAGTCCACCTTTGAACCTTTGTACTTAGAGCTGTTTTGAGACCCTGGTCAACCCCATCTTCACCTCGGGCATTTTATTGCCGAGATGTTTTGCACCCTGTGAACCTTGTCCGCAGGCAGGTATGGCCTAGGCGAGATGTGGCGCACCCCGGCCAAGGTGTGGGCACAGCTTAGTCAAAGTGGTCGTCCTCCTAGCCGATGTTTTGTTATCCTGTTGCTGGATCCTTGATTTGAGCCGATGTCATCTTTTGCCGACGTGTTTTACCCGAGCTTGCTGCATAAGCTTGTTTGTCAGAGACTGTCTTATTCCATATCACCTTTTGAGTTGAGCCAATCTGTCAACGCCACGTGTCCGAGTTGTTTGTTAAGACAGGCCGGCAGATCTAGAAAACATATCATTTGTCTCAAATCTTTGTTTTAGAGAGAGAAAGCTCTAGAGAAGAGTTTCTTGAGTGAGAATGGCCTTCCAAGCTTGATCTTTGTGGTTTGAACCGTTGGATCCGAGTTTTGAGGTTAGAATCTTGATCTCCCTTGGTTATTCTTGCTGATTATCTAGCTGCATTGCACGATCGGATCTGTTTTGCATGTCATGCATCGTTTTGAAGTTGGTTTTGGAAAGAGAAAATGGTTTTCCATGTGTTCTTAAAGAAAAAGCCTCGTTTTGATCCGTGAGAGTGGAATGAAAACCATGTTTTTGTGTTTGTTCTTGCATAACCTTCTTGCGTGAGTACCCCAGATCTATGTTTTGAAGCTCTTAGCTTGAAAACTCAGATTTTGTGACGAGTTTTTGAAACTTGCATCCAGCATTCCCTCATGATCATATTTTCACATTCTTCAAAAGGAAACTAGTTCCTCCTGACCTATCGTTTTAGGCGGGACCTCGCTTAGCCCCTGGATGGTACCGGCAGTGTGTTTTCGAGGAACGGAAGCAGTGATTAAGCTCGCAGCTTGTTTTGTTTTGTTCTTTTGACTTGGATCTGGCAAGAGTGCCGAGATCATTTGCAATGTATATTAAGAGCTTGCTTTGAGATGTGACTTGCATAGTATTGTAGGTCCTTGATATTTGCCTTTGGGTCTACACCTGAAAGAACTAGGTGAGTGGTGCTTCTAATAAAGCTATGTTAATAACTTGTTTTGCATAAATCTTGCCTTGCTTGTTTTGACAAGTGGTTGTTGTTAAGCATGAATGAATAGCTCTTGTTTGATATGTCGCAAGTGTACTCTTTGTTTTGAGGCCATCTTTTGAAAAGGAATACGGGTCCTTGTTAAATCGGGCTAACGGCCTAAAGTAACACAAGTCCCTTGTGCTGGAAGGACTCTAAACTTTTCGCAGTCTAAGTATAAAAAGGATACGGTCTTGTTAAATCGGGCTAATACGGCCTAAGTAACAACAAGTCCGCTTGTACTGGAGGACTCAAAACTTTCGCGGTACCACAAGTGCACAAGTCCCTTGTATTCGGAGGACTCTAAACTTTTCGCAATACTTTTTGACGTAAACGATTACGGATCGTACAGCCTTTGATACTCGATGATGAATACGGTTCATCTCCCTTGCTTTGCGATTGTTCATGATACTTGAATGATGATATACGGTTCACATCCCCTTGCTGTTGCCAGATGTTATGGATAACTTGAGTGATGAATACGGTTCATACCTTGCTTTGGCCGATGTTATGGATACCTTTGAAATGATGAATACGGTTCATATGTCCTTGCTTGCCCGATAGTTATGATACTTGAGTGATGAATAGCGGTTTCATCCTCTTGCTTTGCCGATGTTATGATAACTTCTGAATGATGAAATACGTATCATACCTTGCTTTGCCGATGTTATGATTACTTGAATGATGAAATACGGTTCATCACCTTGCTTTGCCGATGTTATGATACTGTGAATGATGAATACGGGTCATCCCTAAGGCTTCGCCGATGTTATGATACTTGAATGATTGATATAACGGTTCATCCGATCTGTCTTGTTAAAGTTTCGAAGAGTATGTTTCGTTTTGCAAAGGACCTCAGCAGGCGTATTTCATGCCGCATAAAACCTGTATTGTATTTTAGTACCATTCACTAGAGTTTGTCACAACAGGCTACGTCATAGTACTATGAGATTCGACTTTGACAAAGCAGGACGAGCTGGGCTACGCAGACTTTTGGATGAGCTCTCTGCACCTCTTGGAATTAATGTGTCCTTGACGATCAGTATGTAGGCTTCGCTCATGGTTACGGCGTGATAGGCGGTTAATTTTTATTTCGCCGGAGTTCGGCGTTGAGTAACAGCTGACAACTTAGAGCTTACCTGAGAACTCAAGAAACAGGCTCGTGGTAAGGGAAGTGTCCCTCAACGTCGACAAATCTTGAAAAATCATGCGTTCTTGAATTGTGTTAGCACTTGTATTTTGTACAATATGTCGGCTGTCGAGAAAGACGGCTTATGTAGTCAGACTATAGTCCTTCGTATTGAGACTAAGTAGTGTGATGTGGATGTTGTGGTGCAACGTTGTATTCCACAGTTGTGAGTAGTGCTAATTGCGACATGATTGGCATTGCTTTGATCACCGCACCAGCTCTTTATGGAACCACTTGTATTTGTTTTATTTCGCTCCGCGAATTGTGAGCCCACGTTTATTATTACTTCTGATCTCTGTTTAAGTTTTGGAAAGTTGGCCTTCGGCTGTAATTCACGGATTAACTGGGCCATCATGGGCACAACTATCTAGGGTGCGGTTTGGGTCGTGAAGTAAATGTATAGCAGAAAAAAAAATGTTTGAAAAAAAATTAAAAAACATGTTATGTAAAACTGTAAAATTTTACAGTTCTAAAGAATTGTTATAGAACTGCAAAAACTTAGTTACAGTTTTAAAACATGATTCATTCAGCAACAAAAAAAATTTGAAACTGGTTGCAAATTTTTACAGTTTTCACTGCTTGTAGAACTAAAACTTCTTCGACAACTGCTTGTTCAAAATTCAGAAATTTTCCTTTCTCCATTAGAAACAGAAAAACATAAGTTGTAAATAGCAGAGAGAGAAAAAAACAAAGAAACCTCTGATAAGGGGAAAGAGGATGTCTAACCAATCTGTGTAAGATATCTACTTCTAGATTGATGTAGATCTGTAGTAGAATCTATACAGATCTAAGTAGATCCATTCATCTTCTTTCGTCGGAAAATATATCACTTCTTCGTTCGGAAAAAATGTTATAAAGAATGTATAGCAGAGAAAAAAAATGTTAATGAAAAAAAAAAAAATTAAAAAACATTATATGAAACTGTTAAAATTTTACAGTTCTAAAGAGATGTTATAAAACTGCAAATGTTACAGTTTAAA
>NW_021031383.1:152649-211631 GCF_004153795.1 Camellia sinensis | reverse complement strand
TAATTTACTCATAATTTATTGAGAATTTTGAGAATTATGGAAGATTTCAGAGTAAATTTACCTTGAATTTATTGAGTAATTCACCGAGAATCGTTACCGCACTAATTAACTGAGTAATTTAATAAGAATTTATTGAAAATTTAACGAAACAATTAGTGAGAATTTACAACCAATTTACTGAGAATTTACAAATTAATTTGTGGGTAATTTAAAAAAATTTCGTAATTTACTGAGTAATTTACAAAGAATTTATACAAATTTCTGAGAAATGTACAAAGAATTTACTTCATAATTTACTGAGTAATCAACAAAAAAAATCGAATGTTTTCAAGGATTTGCACAGAATTTTCTAATAATTAACTAAGAATTACTGAATAATTTTTTGAATTTTGCGTGTAATTTATTGGAAAATTTTACTCAGTGATTTAATGAGAATTTACTGAGTAATTTACTAAGAATACTACCGATAATTGTACAGAGTAATTTACTGAGTAATTCTTAGGAATTACTGCGAATTGACTAAGAAATTTAACTGATAAATTACTAAGCTCTCACTGGGTAATTAGTTGGAAATTACTAAGTAATTTATAAATTTACTGGAGTAATTACTATGAATTTATTGATAATTTACTTAGACTTCATAGATGAATTTCATTGAAATTTTACTGACTTTAATGTACTTACCAATTTAGGAATAATTACGAGAATTTAACAGGAAATTTCTAATTAAGTCTCGAAAATTATTGAGAATTAACAAAGTAATTTACGATTTTTTTTTTGATAATTTAGAGTAATTTACTCTGAATTTTACTGAAGTAATTTATCAAGAATTTATACATAATTTATTGAGATTTTCTTAGATTTAGGAAAATTTTCTGAGTAATTTATTTAGAATTTATTAAATGATTAACTGAAAATTACAGATAATTTACAAAGTAATTTATAGAGAATTTAACGATAATTTTTTGAATTTTCTACGGATTTATTGAGAATTTATTGGAGTAATTTGCCTAAATAATTACTAAGAAATTCTTTTGAATTTACCAAAATTTATATTAGGAATTTCCGAGAATTTATTGAGAATACTATTTAAATTCACAAAAAATTTCTTGACCAATTTTTTGAAATTCACTCAGAATTTTCTATAAATTACTAAGAATTTGCTGAATAATTTATAGAGAATTTTACGTCTAAAATTTTACTGAGAAATTCCGAGTAATTGTAAACAACCTCACCTACTGCTTGTCATACTTGCATTACATTCAGCTGTGTTTGCCTTGTTAGTTTGTTTTGAAGATTTGGCTTGCCTTGTTTTATCTGAGAATTTCTTTCGGATTTGTTCCTTGTTCGGGTGTGTGTGGGGCGATCATCTTGAGCCTTAGTTCGCCTTTGAACCTTTGTACTTACGTGTTTGAGACCTTGGTCGACCCCCACCTCACCCGGGCATTTATTCCCGAATGTTTTTCACCTCAGTAAACCTTTCCGCAGCAGTATGCCTAGGCCGAGAGTGGCCACCCCCGGCCAAAGGTGTGGCACAGGCTAGTCAACGCGTCCTCCTAGCCGACGTTTTGTTAATCCTTGCCGGATCCTTGATTTGAGCCGGATGTCATTTATGCCGATTGTGCTTCAACCTCAGCTGTTACATACGCTTTGTCAGAGACTTGCTTATCTATTCAATCACCTTTTTGAGTTGAAGCAACCGATAGCGCCACGTGTCCGAGCTTAGTTGTTTAAGACAGCCGGCAGCTTAGAAGCAAACATTTGTCTCAAATCTTTGTTCTTAAGAAGAAAGCTCTAGAGAGGAGAAGAAGAGTTCTTGAGTGAGAATAGTCTTCCAAGCTTGATCTTTTTGGTTTGAACCGTTGATTCGAGTTTTAGGTTTGAATCTTGATCTACTTGATTGTGGTTATTTATTATCTGCGGCATTGCATGATCGGATCTTTTTGCATGTCAGCAATCGTTTTGAGTTGGTTTTGAAAAAAGAAAATGGCTTTCATGAGTTCTTGAAGAGAGCCTCGTTTTGATCCAAAAGTTTGAAAGCTAGAACATGTTTTGTGTTTGTTCTTGATGACTTTCTTGAATGTACCCAAGTCCTTTTTTGAAACTATTGCAGAAAACTCAGATTTTTAACAATTTGATCTGCGTTCATCTTCCTCAATGATCATGTTCATCATGTTCTCATATCTTTCAAAGAAGCCAGGTTTCCCCGACTTGCTTTTGCGTTAAGGCCAGCGGACCACACTCGCAAGGTGGGACCTCGCAAAACCTGGACGGTACCCAGGTGTTTCATGAAACGGGGAGCGTGGATAAACTCCCAGCTTATTTTGCTTTGTCATTGACGGATCTGGTGAGAATGCCGAATACATTTTGTAACGCCCTAAAATTAACCCATTAATATCATAGAACATGCATATTAAAGAAACAATTATTAATTCATTCATCAGAGTATTGACTAAATAAGCATACATGTAATCATCGAATAAAATGACCCTACAGCTTACATCTTTCAATATCAACAAACAAATGAGTCTCAAGCTCAAATCAAAACACTTCATATTCCAGATTGATTACACATTTTAGTGCTGTATCAAAAAACACTTCTATAAGAAGATAAGCACACATAAAAGTTTTATGCCTAATGGAGTCCATCCCTATCTCCTCCCAAACAAAATCTCGGTTTAGAGGTCCATCCCCTATCTTCCCCTTATAAAATCCGTGGAGTACATCCCCTATCGTCCTCCCACAACACAAAACAATGTATGCAAATGCAATGCCAATCAATCACGTATTTCTGATCAATGCCAATAGTCAAAATTTAGACTTAATCAATTGTGATAGTTTCATTATTCCTAAATCCACATGCAATGTCTACAAACAATCACAACTATCCCTCCACGATAGCCCCAAATAGTTATTTCTAAACTGAAAATTAACTATGTCTAACAATCCAATAGACAAATTATTCAAACTATCAATTATCCATTTAATCAATGAATTTCCCCAATTCCAGAATTAGTAACCATCTTTTCCCAATTCCATGAATTACTTTTACAAATCAATCAAAATTCCAACAATAGGGTTTTTCCCAAAATTTACCAAGTATTCCCAACATATTAAAATACCAAAACTAGAAACAAACCTATAGAATGGAGACGAAATCCCTACCATCAGAGAGAAAACAACCCAAAAATGTAAAACAGAGATGAGTGCCCAAAGACCCAAAATGCTCCAAATTGCCAAATGTCCAGATAAATGAAAGCTCTCGACTCCTCATCTTTTTAATAAAGCAGACTAGGGTTGAAACACTCTCTAAACAGATCAAAACCTAAGAGAGAAAGGTGAGTAGGGAGAGAGAGAGGTCTAACCTTAGGGGTTTGGAACAAAAAATATGAAAAAGACTGATCCAAAACCCGCTGTTGGTAATTTAAACTGACAGGCTCGCTCGAGCGAATACTTGGTCGCTCGAAGCGGAACCAGACACAGAGAATATACGCTCGACCAAGGAAGCCTTGCTCGAGCGAACAACCCAAAAGCTCCGCTCGCAGCGAAGAAAAGCCGATCGAGCGGAAGAACTCAACCCTCAAGTCTGAAACCAGACCACACTCGAGCGAAGAACTATTGACTCCGGACGAAGAACAAACTAACCGCTCGAGCGCAGAAAAGCTCGCTCGAGCAAGAATGCAAAGCTACAGGCCATACTGGATTGCCACCTCTCGCCGAGCGACCAAACTCCTCCTCGAGCGTAAGAACCAAAAACCTGGACAGCAACATGTTTCTAAACCCAACCAACCTGAAACAACCCTACCCAACACTCCATAATTCCAAATGAGAAAATAAAGGGACAAACATAACAACAATGTATACAATGACAGAATCTACGCAGAACCTAAGTCCGAATACAATAATCAAAATGGAAAAAGATCGGGTCCGCTATAATTGCATACATATAAAACTGTTTTGAGGACCGTATTCCATGTGATTGTAGTCCTGATATTTGCTTTGAGCCTACACCCGTGGAAAACTATGTGATGTTTTCTAATAAGCTATGTTACACTTGTTTGTAAAATCTTGCTTGTTTTGTTTGACCAAAAAGTATTGCCTAAGCATGAATGAAATAGCCTTGTTTATTGTTGTTCTTGGAAGTCCCTTGTGCTGGAGACTCTAAACTTTCCGCAGTACCAAGCATAAAAGGATCGGTCCTTGTTAAACGGACTACGGCCTAAGTAACACAAGTCCCTTGTGCTGGAGACTCTAAACCTTTCGCATTACCAAGCATAAAAAGCATACGTCCTTGTTAAATCGGGCTACGGCCGAAGCAACCCTTGAGACTTGTAACCACTTGATTGATAATACGTTCATCCCTTGCTTCGCCGAGTTGTAACACCTTGATTGATGAATACGGTTCATCCCTTGCTTCGCGATGTTGTAACACTTGAATGAATGAATACGGTCATTCCTCCTGTTCGATAAAGTGATAATGTTTGTTTTAAAAAGGACTCCGGCTCTATTCCGATGCAACCTTTATTATAGTACATTCACTGATGTAATTGTGCTCACCCCTCTCTATAATATATGTTAGGTGATGAGCAGGACGTCGGCGACGCCTAAGACGTTTTGATAGCTTATGTTTGGACTCTTGAATATTCGGCGGTTATTTTTATATTCACGTGCAAATGTCTCTTTCTTGTACGTCGGGCACATCTTTGAAAATCATGCTTCTTGACTTGTATTTATTGTATTTTGTTTTTTTTTTTTTTTTTTTTTTTTTTTTTTGCGTGCTCGAGAAGCCTTTTGTCAAGGATGTAATATGTATTTGCTTGACTGTATTCGAGTTGTACAAATGAATGGCATTGCCCATTTGATCTATGCACAACTCTTATGGACAACTCGTATCTTGATTATTGTCCGCATTGTAGCCCGTTTATTATATCTGATTGTGTGTTAAGTTTTTTGAAAGTTGGCCTTCGGTAATTAGTGATTATGGCCATCACGGCACAAACTACTTAGGGGCGGTTTGGGTGCGTACAAATTTAGTGACAATTTACTAAGTAATTTACTGAGTAATTAAGTAAGAATTTACCAATAATTTACTGAGAATTTATCGAGTAATTATTGACATTTTACTGAGAATTTACTAAGTAATTTACTGATAAAATACTGAATAATTCACTCATTAATTTACTAGTAATTAAGGAGTAATTTATTGAGAATTTACTCAGTAATTTGCTTAGAATTTATTAAACAATTTACTAAGAATTTACAGATAATTTACTGCGCTATTTTCTTGGAATTTACAGACTAATTTTCTAATAATTTACTGAGCAATTTACTAAGTAACTGACAAGAATTTTTTGAGAATTTACCGATAATTAACTGAGTAATTTACAGAGAATTTACCGAGTAATTTACTGGGAATTTGCTTAGTAATTTACAGATAAATTTAGTGAGTAATTCACCGAATAATGTACTATGAAGTTACTTAGTAATTTATTTAGAATTTACTCAGTAAATTACTAATACTTTATTGAGTAAGTATTACGGAGAATTTGTTGAGTAATTGTCTAGGAGCTTACCAATCAGTTACGAAGCAATTTACTGAGAATTTACCGAGTTATCTACCACGAATTTACTATAACTTTAATGAGAATTTGCTGAGTAATTTATTGAGAATTTACTGTGAGTTTAATGAGTAATTTACTCATAATTTATTGAGAATTTTCTTAGAATTTATGAAAATTTTCAGAGTAATTTACCTTGAATTTATTGAGTAATTCACCGAGAATTTACCGATAATTAATTGAGTAATTTATAGAGAATTTATTGAAAATTTAACGAACAATTTATGAGAATTTACAACCAATTTACTGAGAATTTACAAATTAATTTGCTGGGTAATTTTAAAAAAAAATTCGGTGAATTTACTGAGTAATTTACAAAGAATTTATACCAATTTTTCTGAGAATGTACAAAGTAATTTACTCATAATTTACTGAGTTATTCACAAAAAAAATTCGAATGATTTTCTAAGGATTTGCACAGAATTTCTTAATAATTTACTAAAAATTACTGAATAATTTTTTGAGAATTTTGCGTAATTTATTGAAAATTTTACTCAGTGATTTAATGAGAATTTACTGAGTAATTTACTAAGAATCTACCGATAATTTACAGAGTAATTTACTGAGTAATTTCTTTAGAATTTACTGCGAATTGACTAAGAAATTTACTGATAAATTACTAAGCTCTTCACTGGGTAATTTAGTTGGAAATTACTAAGTAATTTTATAGAATTTACTGAGTAAGTTACTAAGAATTATTGATAATTTACTTAGACTTCATGGATGAATTTATTGAGAATTTACTGAGTAATTTACTTACAATTTATTGAATAATTTACTGAGAATTTACAGGAAATTACTAATTAATGTTCGAATAATTTATTGAGAATTAACAAAGTAATTTACGAATTTTTTTTTTTGATAATTTTAGGAGTAATTTACTTGAATTACTGAGTAATTTATCAAGAATTTATACATAATTTATTGAGGATTTCTTAGAATTTATTGAAAATTTTCTGAGTAATTTATTTAGAATTTATTAAATGATTAACTGAAAATTTACAGATAATTTACAAAGTAATTTATAAGAATTTAACGAGTAATTTGTGAGAATTTTCTACGAATTTATTGAGAATTTATGGAGTAATTTGCTGAATAATTTACTAAGAAATTACTTTGAATTTATATAGAATTTTCCGAGAATTTATTGAGTAATTTACTGATTAAATTCACAAAAAAATTTCTTGCAATTTTTTGAGAATTTACTCAGAATTTTCTTATAAATTACTAAGAATTGCTGAATAATTTATAGAGAATTTTACGTCTAATTTACTGAGAAATTTCCTGAGTTATTTGTGACAATTTACTAAGTAATTTACTGAGTAATTAAGTAAGAATTTACCAATAATTTACTGAGAATTTATCGAGTAATTTATTGACATTTTACTGAGAATTTACTAAGTAATTTACTGATAAATTACATAATTCACTCATTAATTTACTAGTAATTTAAGGAGTAATTTATTGAGAATTTACTCAGTAATTTGCTTAGAATTTATTAAACAATTTACTAAGAATTTACAGATAATTTACTCGCTATTTTCTTGAATTTACAGACTAATTTTCTAATAATTTACTGAGCAATTACTAAGTAATGACCAAGAATTTTTTGAGAATTTACCGATAATTAACTGAGTAATTTATAGAGAATTTACCGAGTAATTTACTGGGAATTTGCTTAGTAATTTACAGATAAATTTAGTGAGTAATTCACCGAATAATGTACTATGTAGTTACTTAGTAATTTATTTATAATTTACTCAGTAAATTACTAATACTTTATTGAGAATTTATTGAGTATTTACGGAGAATTTGTTGAGTAATTGTCTTGGAGCTTACCAATCAGTTACGAAGCAATTTACTGAGAATTTACCGAGTTATCTACCACGAATTTACTATAACTTTAATGAGAATTTGCTGAGTAATTTATTGAGAATTTACTGTGAGTTTAATGAGTAATTTACTCATAATTTATTGAGAATTTTCGTAGAATTTATTGAAAATTTTCAGAGTAATTTACCTTGAATTTATTGAGTAATTCACCGAGAATTTACCGATAATTAACTGAGTAATTTATAGAAAATTTATTGAAAATTTAACGAACAATTTATTGAGAATTTACAACCAATTTACTGAGAATTTACAAATTAATTTGCTGGGTAATTTTTAGAAAAATTTCGGTGAATTTACTGAGTAATTTGCAAAGAATTTATACAAATTTTTCTGAGAATGTACAAAGTAATTTACTCATAATTTACTGAGTAATTCACAAAAAAAATTCGAATGATTTTCTAAGGATTTGCACAGAATTTTCTAATAATTTACTAAGAATTTACTGAATAATTTTTTGAGAATTTTGCGTGTAATTTATTGAAAATTTTACTCAGTGATTTAATGAGAATTTACTGAGTAATTTACTAAGAATCTACCGATAATTTACAGAGTAATTTACTGAGTAATTTCTTTAGAATTTACTGCGAATTGACTAAAAATTTAATGATAAATTACTAAGCTCTTCACTGGGTAATTTAGTTGGAAATTACTACGTAATTTATTGAGAATTTACTGAGTAAGTTACTAAGAATTTATTGGTAATTTACTTAGACTTCATGGATGAATTTATTGAGAATTTACTGAGTAATTTACTTACAATTTATTGAATAATTTACTGAGAATTTCCAGGAAATTTACTAATTAATGTTCGAATAATTTATTGAGAATTAACAAAGTAATTTACGAATTTTTTTTTTTGTCGATAATTTTAGGAGTAATTTACTCTGAATTTACTGAGTAATTTATCAAGAATTTATACATAATTTATTGAGGATTTTCTTAGAATTTATTGAAAATTTTCTGAGTAATTTATTTAGAATTTATTAAATGATTAATTGAAAATTTACAGGTAATTTACAAAGTAATTTATAGAGAATTTAACGAGTAATTTGTTGAGAATTTTCTACGAATTGATTGAGAATTTATGGAGTAATTTGCTGAATAATTTACTAAGAAATTACTTTGAATTTACCAAGAATTTATATAGAATTTTCTGAGAATTTATTGAGTAATTTACTCATAATTTACTGATTAATTCACAAAAAAATTTCTTGCAATATTTTGAGAATTTACTCAGAATTTGCTGAATAATTTATAGAGAATTTTACGTCTAATTTACTGAGAAATTTCCTGAGTAATTTAGTGACAATTTACTAAGTAATTTACTGAGTAATTAAGTAAGAATTTACCAATAATTTACCGAGAATTTATCGGGTAATTTATTGACATTTTACTGAGAATTTACTAAGTAATTTACTGATAAATTACTGAATAATTCACTCATTAATTTACTAGTAATTTAAGGAGTAATTTATTGAGAATTTACTCAGTAATTTGCTTAGAATTTATTAAATAATTTACTAAGAATTTACAGATAATTTACTGCGCTATTTTCTTGGAATTTACAGACTAATTTTCTAATAATTTACTGAGCAATTTACTAAGTAACTGACCAAGAATTTTTTGAGAAATTACCGATAATTAACTGAGTAATTTACAGAGAATTTACCGAGTAATTTACTGGGAATTTGCTTAGTAATTTAAAGATAAATTTAGTGAGTAATTCACCGAATAATGTACTATGAAGTTACTTAGTAATTTATTTAGAATTTACTCAGTAAATTACTAATACTTTATTGAGAATTTATTGAGTATTTACGGAGAATTTGTTGAGTAATTGTCTGGGAGCTTACCAATCAGTTACGAAGCAATTTACTGAGAATTTACCGAGTTATCTACCACGAATTTACTATAACTTTAATGAGAATTTGCTGAGTAATTTATTGAGAATTTACTGTGAGTTTAATGAGTAATTTACTCATAATTTATTGCGAATTTTTGTAGAATTTATTGAAAATTTTCAGAGTAATTTACCTTGAATTTATTGAGTAATTCACCGAGAATTTAGCGATAATTAACTGAGTAATTTATAGAGAATTTATTGAGAATTTAACGAACAATTTATTGAGAATTTACGAATTAATTTGCTGGGTAATTTTTAAAAGAATTTCGGTCAATTTACTGAGTAATTTACAAAGAATTTATACAAATTTTTCTGAGAATGTTCAAAGTAATTTACTCATAATTTACTGAGTAATTCACAAAAAAAATTCAAATGATTTTCTAAAGATTTGCACAGAATTTTCTAATAATTTAATAAGAATTTACTGAATAATTTTTTGAGAATTTTGCGTGTAATTTATTGAAAATTTTACTCAGTGATTTAATGAGAATTTACTGAGTAATTTACTAAGAATCTACCGATAATTTACAGAGTAATTTACTGAGTAATTTTTTTAGAATTTACTGATAAATTACTAAGCTCTTCACTGGGTAATTTAGTTGGAAATATACTAAGTAAGTTATTGAGAATTACTGAGTAAGTTACTAAGATTTATGATATTTACTTAGACTTCATGGATTAATTTATTGAGAATTTACTAAGTAATTACTTACAATTTTATGGAATAATTTTACTGAGAATTTACAGGAATTTACTAATTAATGTTCGAATAATTTATTGAGATTAACAAGTAATTTACCGATTTTTTTTTTGATAATTTTAGAGATTAATTTACTCTGAATTTACTGAGTATTTATCAAGAATTTATACAAATAATTTATTGAGGATTTTCTTAGAATTTATTGAAAATTTTTGAAGTAATTTATTTAGAATTTATTAAATGATTAACTGAAAATTTATAGATATTTACAAAGTAATTTATAGAGAATTTATTGAGAATTTAACGAGTAATTTTGGAGAATTTTCTACGAATTTATTGAGAATTTATGGAGTAATTTGCTGAATAATTTACTAAGAAATTACTTTGAATTTACCAAGAATTTATATAGATATTTTGAGAATTTATTGATAATTTACTGATTAAATTCACAAAAAAATTTCTTGCAATTTTTTGAGAATTACTCAGAATTTTCTTATTAAATTATAAAGAATTTGCTGAATATAATTTATAGAGAATTTTACGTCTAATTTACTGAGAAATTTCCTGAGTAATTTAGTGAAATTTACTAAGTAATTACTGAGTAATTAAGTAAGAATTTACCAATAATTTACTGAGAATTATGAGTAATTTATTGACATTTTACATGTAGAATTTACTAAAGTAATTTACTGATAAATTACTGAATAATTTCACTCATTAATTTACTAGTAATTAGAGGAGTAATTTATTGAGAATTTACTCAGAAATTTGCTTAGATTTATTAAACAATTTACTAAGAATTACAGATAATTTACTGGCTATTTTCTTGGAATTTAAGACTAATTTTCTAATAATTTACTGAAGTAATTACTAAGTGACCAAGAATTTTGAGAATTTACGATAATTAACTGAGTAATTTACAGAGAATTTACCGAGTAATTACTGGGAATTTGCTTAGTAATTTACAGATAAATTTAGTGAGTAATTCACCGAAATAATGTACTATGAATTACTTAGTAATTTATTTAGAATTTACTCAGTAAATTACTAATACTTTTTGAGAATTTATTGAGTATTTACGGAGAATTTGTGAGTAATTGTCTAGGAAGCTTACCAATCAGTTACGAAGCAATTATAGAAATTTACCGAGTTATCTACCACGAATTTACTATACTTAAATGAGAATTTACTGAGTAATTGCGAGTATTTGATTCTGTGAGTTTAATGAGTAATTTACTCCATAATTTATTGAGAATTTTCCGTAGAATTTATTGAAAATTTTCAGAGTAATTTACGTTGAATTTATTGAGTAGTTCACTGAGAATTTACTGAAAATTTAACGAATAATTTATTGAGAATTTACAACCAATTTACTGAGAATTTACAAATTAATTTGCAGGGTAATTTTTAAAAAACTTTTGGTGAATTTACTGAGTAATTTACAAAGAATTTATACAAAATTTTCTGAGAATTTACAAAGTAATTTACTCATAATTTACTGAGTAATTCACAAAAAAATATCTAATGATTTTCTAAGAATTTACTGAATAATTTTCTGAGAATTTTGCATGTAATTTATCGAGAATTTTACTCAGTGATTTAATGAGAATTTACTGAGTAATTTACTAAGAATCTTCCGATAATTTACCGAGTAATTTATTGAGAATTTACTATGTAATTTACTAAGTAATTGACCAAGAATTTTTTGAGAATTTACCGATAATTAACTGCGTAATTTACAGAGAATTTTTCGAGTAATTTACTGAGAATTTACTTAGTAATTTACAGATAAATTTAGTGAGTAATTCACCGAATAATTTACTATGGATTTACTTGGTAGTTTATTTAGAATTTGCTCTGTAAATTACTAAGAGTTTTGTCACGACTCCAAACCGCCCCTAGTAGGATGGTGCCGTGATGGCCAGTAATCCGAGACTACCGAAGGCCAATTTTCAAAATCCACACACAACAGAGTATAAACATAGGGGGCTCACAAGTACGGAAGCAATACATACAAATCAGATTAGTCCATAAGAGCTGTGCGTAAGTCAAATGAAATGGCAAACATCTTCACAGGGGTTACAACTTAGTACAAGTGAAGTAAAGTACTTATTACATCTTGATCAAAAGGCTTCTCAAGCCGACGTGTACAAAATACAAGTATTACAAGTCGAGAAGCATAATTTTCAAGATTGTCGACGTGAATACAAGTCAAGCCGACATAACAAAAATCCAAAACAAGCTCGCGAATCACATCTAGGCGTCACCGCCTTTTTGCTAATCACCTACATTTATATAGAGAGGGTGAGCTTGGATACTCAGTGAATGATATAAATAATAAAGGGTTTGCATGAATAATAGCCGAAATCTTTTCAAACAATAGATATCAAAACTTTATATAACAAGGGATGGACCTCGTCCATCTAGCAAATCTTCAAGTTTCGAGGGGTGCTTACTAGCATCAATATATTTCAAATGATGACATTCCGGACAAACAAGCCCACGCGGTAAATCGTCAGTGGCAAAACAAGACAAAGCAAGGGAGATATCTCAACCATTGGTGTAGTTGCATTATAGTCCCCTGGCACTAAGGACTCTCAAAACAAGATGTGCAGTTGCATTATAGTCCCCTGGCACTAAGGACTTTCCAAGAACGTCATCAAAACAAGATAATACTTGATATACAAAATAGGGACAATCATTCATGCTTAACAAATACTTTTCAAAACAAAGCAAAGCAAAGTTCATCAAAACATTGATAACATAGCTTTATTAAAAATACCACTCATATAGTTCTTCAAACGTCGGGGTCAAGGCACAAGTCCGAGTCCTACAAACACATGGCAAAGTCTATTGAACGTACTTCCAAACAAGATTCACATGCAACCGAATGATCTCGGCGTTCACCAAAACCAAGTTAAATCAAAACAAAACACTATTTTTCATCTCGGGGAAAATATGCTGGGCATCAACCAGGTCTTGGCCGAGGTCCCACACCTTCTCGCCGAGGTGTGGCCCCGATGGCCACATTCAAAAGCGAAGTCGGGAAAATCTGGGTTTCCCTTTAAAGAACATGAAGAACATGAAGGTGGAGGCGATGAAGAACATGCATGCTAAAATCATAACTTGTTACTACAAAGTCTGAGATTTCGTGCTATGAGTGCGAAAACATGGACCTGGGTACCCATACTCAAAGATCTTGTGAGAACAAACACAAAAACATGGTTCTTGATGCAAACTTTCGGATCAAAACAAGACTTTTCTCCAAGAACACAAGAACACTATTTTCTCTTACTAAAACCGACTTTAAATCAATGCATGACGTGCAGAAACAGGTTCGATCGTGCAATGCAGCTAGATGATCAATAAGAACAAGAGTAGTTTAAGATTCTAACCTTAAAACTCGAATCTACCGGTTCAAACTCCAAAGATCAAGCTTGAAAGTCTACTCCTTCCCTCAAAAACTCCTTCTTCTTTCTAGAGTCTCTCTGTAAAAGACAAGGATGTGATACAAAAATGACATGTTTCTAGCTCTGCCGGCTCTAAAACCAACTTTAAATCAATGCATGACGTGCAGAACAGGTTCGATCGTGCAATGCAGCTAGATGATCAATAAGAACAAGAGTAGTTTAAGATTCTAACCTTAAAACTCGAATCTACCGGTTCAAACTCCAAAGATCAAGCTTGAAAGTCTACTCCTTCCCTCAAAAACTCCTTCTTCTTCCTAGAGTCTCTCTCTAAAAGACAAGGATGTGATACAAAAATGACATGTTTCTAGCTCTGCTGGCTGACTTAACCCTCAACTCGGACACGTGGCATCGGCTGGTTGGTTCTACTCAAAAAGGTGACTGGCTGACAAGACAAGACCATGACAAAGTGTATTCAACAAGCTAGACGGCAAGAGCACCCCGGCAAGTGATGATCTCGGCTAAGGGAAAAGCTTCGGCAAGTAGGGTGACAACGACATCGGCTTGGAAGGATAACACTTGACTAAACTGTGCCACACCTTGGCCTAGATGTGCCACACCTCGGTCTAGGTCATACCATTCCAGGAACAAAATCATTAACTGCAAGGATCAAGGATCTAGAACGCCTAGATGATGCACATCTTAGCCTAGGTGACGCACACCTCGGCCTAGATGATGACATCTGGGCCAATATGCCAGGGTGAAGATGGAGGCCAACAGAAGTGGTTCCAAGATAGTTCTAAGTGCGGAAAGGTTCCAAGGTGTCTAGTCTTAAGATGACCTCGACAACACACCAGGCAAGAACAAAGCATGCAGTAACACTCAAGCAAAACAAGACAAGGTTTGCAAATGCACACAACAAAACAAGATCATACATAAATGTATGTAAGTATGACTAAGTTGAAGTGAGGGTTGTTACATCCTACCCCCCTTAAAGAAGTTTGTTCCCCAAACTTGAGTTACTTTGTTCCAAAAACAATTCTGGATGTCGGACTTTCATTTCCTCTTCCATTTCCCATGTAGCATCCTCACCGTAATGCTCCTTCCAGTCAACTTTCACCATTGGTATCGACTTACTTCTCAACTGTTTCACTTGCCTATCGATAATCCGTATCGGCTTCTCTTCGTAGCCTAAATCCTCATTAACTACAATCCCGAAATAGTCGATCACATGCAGTGGATCTCGAATATACTTCCTCAACATCGAAATATGAAACACATTATGGACTTGGCTCAATTCTGGCGGCAATGCAAGTCTGTAGGCAACGAGGTTAACCTTCTCAAGAACTTTAAAAGGCCCGATGTAAGGGGGTGCTAATTTACCCTTCTTCCCAAATCTTGTAACCCCTTTCATCGGCGAAATCTTCAGGAACACATGGTCCCCGACTTCAAATTCCAACTCTTTTCTTCTCTGATCGGCATAACTCTCCTTTCATCGGCGAAATCTTTAGGAATACATGGTCCCCGACTTCAAATTCTAACTCTCTTCTTCTCTGGTCGACATAACTCTTCTGTCGACTTTGTGCGGTTTTGATTCTTTGCTGGATGAGCTTAATCTTCTCAGTTGTTACTTGAATTAACTCGGGACCAAGCAGAGCTTTGTCTCCCACCTCGGTCCAACATATCGGCAATCTGCACTTCCTTCCATACAGTGCTTCGTACGATGCCATGCCAATGCTAGCTTGATAACTATTGTTGTAGGTAAATTCCACCAATGGCAAATGTACTCCCCAACTTCCTTGGAGGTCCAATACACATAGTCTAAGCATATCTTCAAGTGTCTGAATCGTCCTCTCTGTTTGCCCATCAGTCTGGGGATGAAAAGCTGTGCTAAACCTCAACTCGGCTATTTCTCCTTTCATATTCGGCCACCAAAACGTCTGCTTCACATCCTGATACATCTTGGTGTTCCATGGGTGAACAGTAAACTTGGACCCATGAGCTTCCTGCAAAATTTTTCTTTTCAACTCTAGGATGTCGGCCACACACAATCTTCCTTCAAACTTGAGCACTTGATTTTCTATGGTGTACCCTGATCTCGGCTTTGTGATAATCTCATCAGCTGCCTTCTTGAAGAATTCATCCTTCATCTGTCTTGTCTTTACTTCCTCAACGATAGTCGGCTCCACTGAGATCGTGGTTAGACATGCCAAATTTCCAACCATCTTTCTGCTCAAAGCGTCGGCTACGGTGTTAGCTTTACCTTGGATGATATTGGAATTCTGCAATGTCGTAGTTCTGTTCAAACAAATCTCAAGCCGATGCTTCTCTGCCTCTATTCAATTCTTTCTGACTTTGTGAACAAGTACTTTAAACTCTATGATCTGTAAAAATCTGACAAGAAGCTCCATACAAGATGTGACGCAAATCTTTAAAAGCAAATCACCACGGGCCCGCTAGTTCTAAATCCCATTGAGGCGGTAGGGTAGTTTTTCTCATGTGGCTTCAACTGACGAGATGCATATGCTATGACCTTACCTTTTTGCATTAATACACAACCCAAACCCTTATGCGAAGCATCACTATAAACTTGAAACTCTTCATTACCTGATGGCAGTACAAGAATTGGTGCTGTGACTAACCTTGTCTTCAACTCTTAGAAAGCTGCTTCCCTATCCTCAGTCCATTCGTAAGCCGCTCCCTTCTTAGTCAGTTGTGTCAACGGGATTGCAATCCTTGAGAAATCCTTCATGAACTTTCTGTAATAACCTGCCAATCCCAGAAAACTACGAACCTCGGACACATTAGTCGGCCTCGGCCAATTCACAACGGCTTCAATTTTACTAGGATCGACCGAAATACCATCGTTATCAATTACATGGCCCAAAAATGAAATAGTGGAAAGCCAAAACTCACACTTGTTAAACTTAACATACAATTTTTGATCCCTCAACGTCCGTAAGGTAAGTCTCAAATGATCCTCGTGTTCAGCTTTACTCTTAGGGTAGATCAATATATCATCGATGAAGACAACCACAAACTCATCTAGATATGGCTTAAAGACTCTGTTCATCAAATCCATAAATGCCGCAGGGGCATTGGTCACTCCAAAAGGCATTACTAAAAACTCGTAGTGGCCATACCTCGTCCAAAAAGCGGTCTTCTCAACATTCTCAGCTTTAACCTTAAGCTGATGATAACCCGACCTTAGGTCAATTTTGGAAAAGACTCGTGCTCCTTGCAACTGATCAAACAAATCATCTATCCTCGGTCACGGGTACTTATTCTTAATGGTTACCTTATTCAGTTCCCGGTAATCAGTATAAAGACGAAGTGTACCGTCCTTCTTCTTAACAAACAAGACGGGTGCTCCCCAAGGTGAAGTGCTCGGCCTAATAAAACCCTTATCTAGCAACTCTTGTAGTTGAAGTTTCAATTCCTTAAGCTTAGCGGGGGCCATCTTATAGGGTGTTTTAGAGATGGGCTGGGTTCCTGGCATGACGTCAATAGTAAATTCTACCTCTCTATCGACTAACTGGCCAGGCAAATCATTTGGAAAGACGTCGGGGAATTCATTAACAACCGGGACATCGGCTAACTCAACACTTCCATTCAGATTACTTAGTACACTACACAAATAACCTTGACACCCTTTTAGGATCAACTTATAGGCTTTCATGGATGAGATTAAGTAAGGTGGGGATACTACTCCCTTACCCTGAAACGTGACCTTGGCTAGGTTTGGGGGTTTTAACGTGACACTTTTAGAAACACAATTTATGAATGCGTGATTTGCCACTAACCAATCCATCCCCAATATAACATCAACATGAGTTATGTCCAATGGCATTAAATCAGCTAACAATTCAACATTCCCAATCACAACAACACATGCTCGATAGATAGATGCAACATTCATAAATCTCCCGGATGGAGCAGATACGGATAACACATAATCAAGGGGTTTTAGTTTCCTATTAATCTTCTCGGCAAACTTAGCAGAAACGAATAAGTGTGTAGAACCCGAATCATTCAATATATATGCATTTTGAGAGCAAATTGGGAGTATACCTGACACCACTGTCTCAGCATTCTGAGTGTCTCTTGGTACTAGTGCAAAAACTCTGCCTTGCCTCATCTGTCCTTTCCCAACGTTACCTTTCTGTACGAAATCTGAGGTATTCTCATCCTTCTTACTATCGTCAGCCTTTGTTTTAGGACAGTCCCTCACATAATGACCTATTTCACCGCACTCATAATGAGCTCCAGACGCCCGACGACAGACCCAGAAATGTGGCTTCCCACAACTAGAACATGTCGGCTTAGTACCACTTTCCTGCCTTGGGTTGCTCGAACTGCCAACATTCGCTTTCTTCTTGGTACCAAATTGTGCGCAGTGATTGTCATAATTCTGTCTCTTCCTCTGGCTCTCTCCCGAACTCTGGTATCTATTCAAGTTAGCTTCAGCCATAATGGCTTTGTCCAATACTCCAGTGTAAGTCGGCATGTTGAGCATGTTAACTCGGTCTTGTATCGGTCCACGCAGACCACTTTCAAACTTCCTAGCCTTCACATATTCATCGTTGACCATGTGGGGTGCATACCTCGCCAACTCGGTAAAGGCACGGTTGTATTCGGCCACTGTTCTACTGCCTTGCGTCAAAGTCTGAAATTCGGTAGTCTTGCGATCTCGAACACTTAGGGAAAAATGCTTGGTGTAAAACAACTCCAAAAATCAGGTCCAGGTCAAGTCTGGATTGCCTTCTCGAACCATCATCCACCATCTACGAGTGTCGTCATCTAGGCTAAAGGTTGCTAATGTCACCTTCTGGGTGTCGGTGCTGGGAAAGATCTCGAACAGCTTCTCCATTTCCAAAACCCACGCTTCGGCTTTCATCGGCTCTATACCCCCTTGGAATCTCAGTGGCTTCATTTTCTTGAACTCTCTGATCAAGGCTATCGTGTCGTCCCCATATAAGGCTGGTTGTGAGAGCACTTGTGGTACTGGAGGAGGTGGAGGTGGAGGCAGAATTGCATTTCGGCCGTTTGTCTGCTCGGCCTGAGTTGAAGTAGCGCTAGCGTACTACTGTCTTGTCTGCCTTAACTCGCGGGCCAAACCTTCAACTAACCTTTCCAGTCTGTCTAATCTGTCTTCGGACTGATCTCGGCCAACTGGAGGTCTACCTCTCCTCATGATGCTATGAGTATGCAAAATGTGACTTTAAAACAAAATGAAAAAACAAACACGTAGGCAAGTAACAACTAAGCATGCCGAGACGATGCACACCTTGTTCAAATAGCAAGCAATATGATGCAACCCTAACATCCTTCTAAGGGGAAATCCTATGCTCTTTAGGACTCAAAGTGTGTGAATAACGTATACTAAGGAACTTGGCTCTGATACCATTCTGTCACGACCCCAAACCGCCCCTAGTAGGATGGTGCCGTGATGGCCAGTAATCCGAGATTATCGAAGGCCAATTTTTGAAATCCACACACAACAGAGTATAAATATAGGGGGCTCACAAGTACGGAAGCAATACATACAAATCAGATTAGTCCATAAGAGCTGTGTGTAAGTCAAATGAAATGGCAAACATCTTCACATGGGTTACAACTTAGTACAAGTGAAGTAAAGTACTTATTACATCTTGATCAAAAGGCTTCTCAAGCCGACGTGTGCAAAATACAAGTATTACAAGTCGAGAAGCATAATTTTCAAGACTGCCGACGTGAATACAAGTCAAGCCGACATAACAAAAATCCAAAACAAGCTAGCGAATCACATCTAGGCGTCACCGCCTTCTTGCTTATCACCTACATTTATATAGAGAGGGTGATCTTGGATACTCAGTGAATGATATAAATAATAAAGGGTTTGCATGAATAATAGCCGAAGTCTTTTTAAACAATACATATCAAAACTTTATATAACAAGGGATGGACCTCGTCCATCTAGCAAATCTTCAAGTTTCGATGGGTGCTTACTAGCATCAATATATTCCAAATGATGACATTCCGGACAAACAAACCCACGCGGTAAACCGTCAGTGGCAAAACAAGACAAAGCAAGGGAGATATCTCAAATATTGGTGCAGTTGCATTATAGTCCCCTAGCACTAAGGACTCTCAAAACAAGATGTGCAGTTGCATTATAGTCCCCTGGCACTAAGGACTCTCAAAACAAGATGTGTAGTTGCATTATAGTCCCTTGGCACTAAGGACTTTCCGAGAATGTCATCAAAACAAGATAATACTTTATATACAAAGTAGGGACAATCATTCATGCTTAACAAATACTTTTCAAAACAAAGCAAAGCAAAGTTCATCAAAACATTGATAACATAGCTTTATTAAAAATACCACTCATATAGTTCTTCAAACGTCGGGGTCAAGGCACAAGTCCGAGTCCTACAAACACATGGCAAAGCCTATTGAACGTACTTCCAAACAAGATTCACATGCAACCGAATGATCTCGGCGTTCACCAAAACCAAGTTAAATCAAAACAAAACACTGTTTTTCATCTCGGGGAAAATATGCTGGGCATCAACCAGGTCTTGGCCGAGGTCCCACACCTTCTCGCCGAGGTGTGGCCCCGACGGCCACATTCAAAAGCGAAGTCAGGAAAATCTGGGTTTCCCTTTAAAGAACATGAAGAACATGAAGGTGAAGGCGATGAAGAACATGCATGCTAAAATCATAACTTATTACTACAAAGTCTGAGATTTCGTGCTATGAGTTCGAAAACATGGACCTGGGTACCCATACTCAAAGATCTTGTGAGAACAAACACAAAAGCAAGGTTCTTGATGCAAACTTTCGGATCAAAACAAGACTTTTCTCCAAGAACACAAGAACACTATTTTCTCTTACTAAAACCGACTTTAAATCAATGCATGACGTGCAGAACAGGTTCGATCGTGCAATGCAGCTAGATGATCAATAAGAACAACAAGAGTAGTTTAAGATTCTAACCTTAAAACTTGAATCTACCGATTCAAACTCCAAATATCAAGCTTGAAAGTCTACTCCTTCCCTCAAAAACTCCTTCTTCTTCCTAGAGTCTCTCTCTCTAAAAGACAAGGATGTGATACAAAAATGACATGTTTCTAGCTCTGCCGGCTACTTAACCCTCAACTCGGACACGTGGCAACGGCTGGTTGGTTCTACTCAAAAAGGTGACTGGCTGACAAGACAAGACCATGACAAAGTGTATTCAACAAGCTAGACGGTAAGAGCACCCGGCAAGTGATGATCTCGGCTAAGGGCAAAGCTTCGGCAAGTAGGGTGACAACGACATCGGCTTGGAAGGACAACACTTGACTAAGCTGTGCCACACCTTGGCCTAGATGTGCCACACCTCGGTCTAGGTCATACCATTCCAGGAACAAAATCACTAAGTGCAAGGATCAAGGATTTAGAACGCCTAGAAGATGCACATCTCAGCCTAGGTGACGCACACCTCGGCCTAGATGATGACATCTGGGCCAATATGCCAGGGTGAAGATGGAGGCCAACAGAAGTGGTTCCAAGATAGTTCTAAGTGCGGAAAGGTTCCAAGGTGTCTAGGCTTAAGATGACCTCGGCAACACACCAGGCAAGAACAAAGCATGCAGCAACACTCAAGAAAAACAAGACAAGGTTTGCAAATGCACACAACAAAACAAGATCATACATAAATGTATGTAAGTATGACTAAGTTGAAGTGAGGGTTGTTACAAGTTTATTAAGAATTTACTGAGTATTTACTAAGAATTTGTTGAGTAATTTTTTAGGAACTTACCAATCATTTACGAAGCAATTTACTGAGAATTTACCGAGTTATTTACCACGTATTTACTATAACTTTAATGAGAATTTACTGAGTAATTTGCTGAGTAATTTATTGAGAATTTACTGTGAGTTTAATGAGTAATTTACTCATAATTTATTGAGAATTTTCTTAGAATTTATGGAAAATTTTTAGAGTAATTTACGTTGAATTTATTGAGTAATTCACCGAGAATTTACCGATAATTAACTGAGTAATTTATAGAGAATTTATTGAAAATTTAACGAATAATTTATTGATAATTTACAACCAATTTACTGAGAATTTACAGAGTAATTTGCTGAGTAATTTTTAAAAAAATTTCTGTAAATTTACTGAGTAATTTACCAAGAATTTATACAAAATTTTCTCAGAATTTACAAAGTAATTTACTTATAATTTACTGAGTAATTCACAAAAAAATTTCTAATGATTTTCTAAGAATTTACACATAATTTTTTTAATAATTTACTAAGAATTTACTGAATAATTTTCTGAGAATTTTGCATGTAATTTATTGAAAATTTTACTCAGTGATTTAATGAGAATTTACTAAGTAATTTACTAAGAATCTACCGATAATTTACAGAGTAATTTACAGAAAATTTATTGAGTAATTCATTTAGAATTTACTGCGAATTGACTAAGAAATTTACTGATAAATTACTAAGTTCTTCACTAGGTAATTTAGTTGGAAATTACTAAGTAATTTATTGAAAATTTACTAAGTAAGTTACTAAGAATTTATTGATAATTTACTTAGACTTCATGGATTAATTTATTGAGAATTTATTAAGTAATTTACTTAGAATTTATGGAATAATTTACTGAGAATTTACAAGAAATTTACTAATTAATGTTCGAATAATTTATTGAGAATTAACAAAGTAATTTACGAATTTTTTTTTGATAATTTTATGAGTAATTTACTATGAATTTACTGAGTAATTTATCAAGAATTTATACATAATTTATTGAGAATTTTCATAGAATTTATTGAAAATTTTCTGAATAATTTATTTAGAATTTATTAAATGATTAACTGAAAATTTACAGATAATTTACAAAGTAATTTATAGAGAATTTATTGAGAATTTAACGAGTAATTTGTTGAGAATTTTCTACGAATTTATTGAGAATTTATGGAGTAATTTGCTGAATAATTTACTAAGAAATTACTTTGAATTTTACCAAGAATTTATATAGAATTTTCCGAGAATTTATTGAGTACTTTACTCATAATTTACTGATTAAATTCACAAAAAAATTTCTTGCAATTTTTTGAGAATTTGCTCAGAATTTTCTTATAAATTTCTAAGAATTTGCTGAATAATTTATAGAGAATTTTACGTCTAATTTACTGAGAAATTTCCTGAGTAATTTAGTGAGAATTTAGTAAGTAATTTACTGAGTAATTAAGTAAGAATTTACCAATAATTTACTGAGAATTTATCGACTAATTTTGTAATAACCCACATTCATGTCTTAGTCATGTTCATGTGCATTTTCATGATTTTGTCTTATTAAGCTTGCATTTGTAGACTTAGACTTGTTTTGCCTAGGTAAAGGTTCTTGTCTTGTCTTGATGCTATCATGTTTTCCCTAAGTGTTGTATGCATGCTTTGTTCCTTCCTTGCTGTGTTAAGCCTAGGTCATGCCAAGCCTAGGTCATGTTAAACCTAGGTCATGCCAAGCCTAGGTCATGCCAAGCCTAGGTCATGTTAAGCCTAGATCATGTCAAGCCTAGGTCATGTTATGCCTAGGTCATGCCAAGCCTAGGTCATGTCAAGCCTAGGTCATGTCAAGCCTAGGTCACACCTTTGAACCTCTTACCCCTAGGACCATCTTGGAACCACTCTGGTTGACCTCCACCATCACCTAGGCATATTGGCCGAGATGTTATCACCTAGGCCGAGGTGTGCACCACCTAGGCCGAGATGTGCATCATCTGGGCCGAGATGTTATCATCTAGGCAACCAACATCCTTGATCCTTACACCTAGTGATCTTGTTCCTGGACTGGTACGACCTAGACTGAGGTGTGGCACATCTAGGCCGAGGTGTGGCACAGCTAGGTCAAGTATTGTCCTTTCTAGCCGAGATCATTGAAACCTTCTCACCCGAAGCCTATGTCCTAATCTGAGATCATTACCTTGTTAGAGTGCCCTTGTATTATATACACTTTGTCATACTCTTGTCTTGTCATTCTGTCACCTTTTTTAGGAGAGCCAACCAGTCGTTGCCACATGTCCCAGCAGAGGGTTAAGTCAGCCAGTAGAGAGAGAAAATATATCATTTGTCATATCTTTGCCTTTGAAGAGAGAGAAGCTCTAGGAAGAGGAAGAGGAGTTCTTGAGAGAGGAGTAGATTTCCAAGCTTGATCCCTAGAGATCGAACCGTTAGATCCGTGTTTTGAGGTTAGATTCATGATCTACTCTTGTTACCCTTTATGTTGATCTAATCGCATTACATGATCTAGCATGTTTCATGAACCATGCATTGCTTTGAAGTTCGGTTTTAGAAAGAGAAAGTGATATTCATGTGTTCTTGAAGAAAACCATGTTTTGATCCGAAAGTTTGTATCAAGATGCATGTTTTCGTGTTTGTTTTCATATGATCTTCAAGTACGGGTACCAAGGTCCATGTTTTCGAACTCATAGCATGAAATCCCAGATCTTGTAATAACAAGTTATGATTTTAGTATTCGTGTTCTTCATGTTCTTCATGCCCATGTTCTTCAAGGATGAAACCCAGATTTCCAGGCTTCATTTCCCTAGGTGTGATCACCGAGACCACTCTTGCCTAGATCACACACTTAGGCCAAGCATCGTATCTCACCTTGGCCTACCTTGCATGATCACCTGCACGTTAGTTTATCTTGCATGCACACCTAGGCTAACCACTGCACACCCAGGCCGACCATGGTACACCCATGCCGGCACCTTGTAACACCTCGACAGGCAGCTGCATACTGAAGCCTAGGTAACCACACCTCGGCCAAGAGGTGTGGGACCTCGGCCAAGACCTCCTAAGTTCACTCAACTAGGTCATTTTTGCCTAGATCATTTATGTGCATCCATTCCAAGACCTGGTTGGTACCCAGCATGTTTTCCCTAGATGTTTTCCAGCATGTTTTCCCTAGATGTTTTCCAGCATGTTTTCCTTAGATGTTTCCCAGCATGTTTTCCCTAGATGTTTTCCAGCATGTTTTCCCTAGATGTTTCCCAACATGTTTTCCCTAGATGTTTTCCAGCATGTTTTCCAGCATGTTTTCCCTAGATGTTTTCTAGCATGTTTTCCCTAGATGTTTTCCAGCATGTTTTCCCTAGATCATCCCAGCATGTTTTCCCTAGATGTTTCCAGCATGTTTTCCCTAGATGTTTCCAGCATGTTTTCCCTAGATGTTTCCAGCATGTTTTCCCTAGATGTTTCCAGCATGTTTTCCCTAGATGTTTCCAGCATGTTTTCCCTAGATGTTTCCAGCATGTTTTCCCTAGATGTTTCCAGCATGTTTTCCCTAGATGTTTCCAGCATGTTTTCCCTAGATGTTTCCAGCATGTTTTCCCTAGATGTTTCCAGCATGTTTTCCCTAGATGTTTCCAGCATGTTTTCCCTAGATGTTTCCAGCATGTTTTCCCTAGATGTTTCCAGCATGTTTTCCCTAGATGTTTCCAGCATGTTTTCCCTAGATGTTTCCAGCATGTTTTCCCTAGAATTTGTCTAAATCTGCTATCGACGGTCTATGAACGGATAGCCCCCACCGACGGTCTATGAACTGGTGGATTTGTCTAAATCTGCTATCGACGGTCTATGAACGGATAGCCCCCACCGATGGTCTATGAACGGGTGGATTTGTTTTGTTCAGAATGTCATCACCCCACGTACATGTTGATGTTTTAGCATCCAAGAAGCTTTGAAAGATTTGATTAATGAACTTGATTCATCCCATGCTTTGTTTTGTACAAGTTATGATATGTGTATTGTTTTGACAAGGACCTCGGGAATCATTCATTTACCCCTTTATTTCTTATACCATTCACTGAGTATCCAAGCTCACCCTCTCTATATATATATGTAGGTAACAAGCTAGAAGGCGGTGACGCCGAGGTGTGTATTTTGCAAGATGTTTTGGAATGCATGTTATGCCGGCAATCTTGAAGCTTATGTATTTTGAACATGTCGGCTTAAGAAGCCTTTTAGTCAAGATGTAATATGTATTTTATTTTGCTTATATTCAAGTTGTAAATCTATATAAGGATGTATGTCATTTCATTTGACTTATGCACAGCTCTTATGGACTAATTAGATTTGTATATATTGCTTCCGCACATGTTAGCCCCATATGTAATACTCTGATTGTGTGTGAATTTTGAAAGTTGGCCTTCGGTAATCTCGGATTACTGGCCATCACGGCACCATTCTACTAGGGGCGGAATGGGGTCGTGACAAATTTATTGACATTTTACTAAGAATTTACTAAGTAATTTACTGATAAATTACTAAATAATTCACTCATTAATTTACTAGTAATTTACTGAGAATTTAAGGAGTAATTTATTGAGAATTTACTCAGTAATTTGCTTAGAATTTATTAAACAATTTACTAAAAATTTACAAATAATTTACTGCGCTATTTTCTTGGAATTTACAGAGTAATTTTCTAATAATTTAATGAGTAATTTACTAAGTAATTGACCAAGAATTTTTTGAGAATTTACCGATAATTAACTGAGTAATTTATAGAGAATTTACCGAGTAATTTACTGAGAATTTACTTAGTAATTTACAGATAAATTTAGTGAGTAATTCACCGAATAATGTACTATGAATTTACTTAGTAATTTATTTAGAATTTACTCAGTAAATTACTAATACTTTATTGAGAATTTACTGAGTATTTACGGAGAATTTGTTGAGTAATTGTCTAGGAACTTACCAATCAGTTACGAAGCAATTTACTGAGAATTTACTATAACTTTAATAAGAATTTACTGAGTAATTTGCTGAGTAATTTATTGAGAATTTACTGTGAGTTTAATGAGTAATTTACTCATAATTTATTGAGAATTTTCATAGAATTTATTGAAAATTTTCAAAGTAATTTACGTTGAATTTATTGAGTAATTCACCGAGAATTTACCGATAATTAACTGAATAATTTATAGAGAATTTATTGGAAATTTAACGAATAATTTATTGAGAATTTACAACCAATTTACTGAGAATTTACAGAGTAATTTGCTGAGTAATTTTAAAAAACAAATTCTGTGAATTTACTGAGTAATTTACCAAGAATTTATACAAATTTTTCTGTGAATTTACAGACTAATTTACTCATAATTTACTGAGTAATTCACAAAAAAATTTATAATGATTTTCTAAGAATTTACTAAATAATTTTCTGAGAATTTTGCGTGTAATTTATTGAGAATTTTACTCAGTGATTTAATGAGAATTTACTGAGTAATTTACTAAGAATCTTCCGATAATTTACAGAGTAATTTACAGAGAATTTACTGAGTAATTTATTGAGAATTTACTAAGTAATTGACCAAGAATTTTTTGAGAATTTACCGATAATTAACTAAGTAATTTACAGAGAATTTACCGAGTAATTTACTAGAAATTTACTTAGTAATTTACAGATAAATTTAGTAAGTCATTCACCGAATAATTTACTATGAATTTACTTAGTAATTTATTTAGAATTTACTCAGTAAATTACTAAGAGTTTATTGAGAATTTACCGAGTATTTATTGAGAATTTGTTGAGTAATTTTCTAGGAACTTACCAATCATTTACGAAGCAATTTACTGAGAATTTACCGAGTTATTCATCACGAATTTACTATAACTTTAACGAGAATTTACTGAGTAATTTATTGAGAATTTACTGTGAGTTTAATGAGTCATTTACTCATAATTTATTGATAATTTTCTTAGAATTTATTGATAATTTTCAGATTAATTTATGTTGAATTTATTGAGTAATTCATTGAGAATTTACCGATAATTAACTAAGTAATTTATAGAGAATTTATTAGAAATTTAACGAATAATTTATTGAGAATTTACAACCAATTTACTGAGAATTTACAGAGTAATTTGCTGAGTAATTTTTTTTAAAAAAATCTGTGAATTTACTGAGTAATTTACCAAGAATTTATTCAAATTTTTCTGAGAATTTACTGTGTAATTTACTCATAATTTACTGAGTAATTCACAAAAAAATTTCTAATGATTTTCTAAGGATTTACATAGAATTTTCTAATAATTTACTAAGAATTTACTGAATAATTTTCTGAGAATTTTGAGTGTAATTTTTTGAGAATTTTACTCAGTTATTTAATGAGAATTTACTAAGTAATTTACTAGGAATCTACCGATAATTTACAGAGTAATTTACAGAGGATTTACTAAGTAATTTATTGAGAATTTACTGCGAATTGACTAAGAAATTTACTGATAAATTACTAAGTTCTTCACTGGGTAATTTAGTTGGAAATTACTAAGTAATTTATTAAGAATTTACTGAGTAATTTACTAAGAATTTTTTGATAATTTACTTAGACTTCATGGATTAATTTATTGAGAATTTACTAAGTAATTTACTTAGAATTTATGGAATAATTTACTGAGAATTTACAGGAAATTTACTAATTAATGTCGAATAATTTACTGAGAATTAACAAAGTAATTTACGATTTTTTTTTTGGATAATTTTATGAGTAATTTACTATGAATTTACTAAGTAATTTATCAAGAATTTATACATAATTTATTGAGAATTTTCTTAGAATTTATTGAAAATGTTTTAAGTAATTTATTTAGAATTTATTAAATAATTTACTAAAAATTTACCGATAATTTACAAAGTAATTTATAGAGAATTTATTGAGAATTTAACGAGTAATTTGTTGAGAATTTTCTACGAATTTATTGAGAATTTATGGAGTGATTTGCTGAATAATTTACTAAGAAATTAATTTGAATTTACCAAGAATTTAATATAATTTTTCGAGAATTTATTGAGTAATTTACTCATAATTTACTTTTCTGGGAATTTACTTAGTAATTTACTAAGAAATTATTGTGTAATTTAATGAGAATTTACTGGGAATTTAATGAGAATTTACTGGGAATTTACTGATCAATTTACTAAGAATTTAATGTGAATTTACTGAGTAATTTACTTAGAATTTCCTAGGAATTTACTGAGTAATTTACTGAGAATTTACTAAGAATTTACTAAGTAATTTATTAAGAATTTATTGGGAATTTACTGAGAATTTACTTCAAATTTACTTAGTAATTTACTTGAAATTTACAGGGAATTTACTGAGTAATTTTATGAGAATTTACTGAGTAATCTACTTAGAATTTACTGAGTAATTTACTGCGAATTTATTGAGAAATTTACTGAGAAATTACAGGGAATCTACTGAGTAATTTAGTTGGAATTTTCAGAGTAAATTACTGAGAATTGATTGGGAATTTACTAAGTATTTCGCTGAAAATGTATTTGGAATTTACTGAGTAATTTACTGAGAATGTACTGGGAATTTACTGAGTAATTTATTTAGAATTTACTGAATAATTTACTTACAATTTACTAGGAATTTTCTAAGTAATTTACTGAGAATTTATTAGGAATTTACAGAGTAATTTACTAAGAATTTACTTGGAATTTATTAGAAATTTACAGAGTAATTTACTGAAAATTTACTGAGAATTTACTGAGTAATATACTGGGAATCTACGGAGTAATTTACTGAGAATGTACTGGAAATTTACTTAGTAATTTATAGAGAATTTACTGGGAATTTACTGAGTAATTTACTTAGAATTAACTAGGAATTTATTAAGTAATTTATCGAGAATTTACATGAAATTTATTGATTAATTTTCTGAAAATTTATTGAGTAATTTACTTGAAATTTACTGAGTGTTTTACTGATTGATAATTTACAACCAATTTACTAAGAATTTATAGAGTAATTTGCTGAGTAATTTTTTTTTTAAAATTCTGTGCATTTACTGAGTAATTTACCAAGAATTTATACAAATTTTTCTGAGAATTTACAGAGTAGTTTACTCATAATTTACCGAGTAATTCACAAAAAAATTTCTCATGATTTTCTAAGAATTTACACAGAATTTTTTAATAATTTACTATGAATTTACTGAATAATTTTTTGATAATTTTGCGTGTAATTTATTGAGAATTTTACTCAGTGATTTAATGAGAATTTACTGAGTAATTTACTAAGAATCTACCGATAATTTACATAGTAATTTACAGAGAATTTATTGAGTAATTTATTGAGAATTTACTACGAATTGACTAAGAAATTTACTGATAAATTACTAAGTTCTTCACTGGGTAATTTAGTTGGAAATTACTAAGTAATTTATTGAGAATTTACTAAGTAAGTTACGAAGAATTTATTGATAATTTACTTTGACTTTATGGTTTAATTTATTGAGAATTTACTAAGTAATTTACTTAGAATTTATGGAATAATTTACTGAGAATTTACAGGAAATTCACTAATTAATGTTCGAATAATTTACTGAGAATTAACAAAGTAATTTATGAATTTTTTTTGATAATTTTATGAGTAATTTACTATGAATTTACTGAGTAATTTATCAAAAATTTATACATAATTTATTGAGAATTTTCTTTGAGTTTATTAAAAAATTTCTGAGTAATTTATTCAGAATTTATTAAATAATTTACCGAAAAATTACAGATAATTTACAAAGTAATATATAGAGAATTTATTGAGAATTTAACGAGTAATTTGTTGAGAATTTTCTACGAATTTATTATGAATTTATGGAGTAATTTGCTGAATAATTTACTGAGAAATTACTTTGAATTTACCGAGAATTTATTGAGTAATCTTTCGAGAATTTATTGAGTAATTTACTCATAATTTACTAATTAATTCAGAAAAAAATTTCTTTCAATTTTTTGAGAATTTTATTATAAATTACTAAGAATTTGCTGAATAATTTATAGATAATTTTACGTCTAATTGATTGAGAAATTTCCTGAGTAATTTAGTGAGAATTTACTAAGTAATTTACTGAGTAACTAGCCAAGAGTTTACCAATAATTTACTGAGTAATTTATGGAAAATTTATCAAGTAATTTATTGACATTTTACTAAGAATTTACTAAATAATTTACTAAGTAATTGACCAAGAATTTTTTGAGAATTTACCGATAATTAACTGAGTAATTTACAGAGAATTTACCGAGTAATTTACTGGTAATTTACTTAGTAATTTACAGAATAATTTTCTAAGAAATTACTTGGAATTTACCAAGAATTTATATAGAATTTTTCGAGAATTTACTCAGAATTTTCTTATAAATTACTAAGAATTTGCTGAATAATTTATAGAGAATTTCACGTCTAATTTACTCAGAATTTTGTTATAAATTACTAAGAATTTGCCGAGTAATTTATTGAGAATTTACTGTGAGTTTAATGAGTAATTTACTCATAATTTATTGAGAATTTTCTTAGAATTTATTGAAAATTTTCAGAGTAATTTACGTTGAATTTATTGAGTAATTCACCGAGAATTTACCGATAATTAACTGTGTAATTTGTAGAGAATTTGTTGAAAATTTAACGAATAATTTATTGAGAATTTACAGAGTAATTTGCTGAGAAATTTTTAAAAGAATTTCTGTGAATTTACTGAGTAATTTACCAAGAATTTATACAGAATTTTCTGAGAATTACAAAGTAATTTACTCATAATTTACTGAGAATTTTACTCAGTGATTTAATGAGAATTTACTGAGTAATTTACTAAGAATCTACCGATAATTTACAGAGTAATTTATTGAGAATTTACTGCTAATTGACTAAGAAATTTACTGATAATTTACTAAGTTCTTCACTGGGTAATTTAGTTGGAAATTACTAGGTAATTTATTGAGAATTTACTGAGTAAGTTATTAAGAATTTATTGATAATTTACTCAGACTTTATGGATTAATTTATTGAGAATTTACTAAGTAATTCACTTAGAATTTATGGAATAATTTACTGAAAATTTACAGGAAATTTACTAATTAATGTTCGAATAATTTACTGTGAATTAACAAAGTAATTTACGAATATTTTTTTGATAATTTTATGAGTAATTTACCAAGAATTTACACTTAATTTATTGAGAATTTTCTTAGAATTTATTGAAAATTTTCTGAGTAATTTATTTAGAATTTATTAAATAATTTACAGATAATTTACAAAGTAATTTAAAGAGAATTTATCGAGAATTTAACGAGTAATTTGTTGAGAATTTTCTACGAATTTATTGAGAATTTATGGTGTAATTTGCTGAATAATTTGCTAAGAAATTACTTGGAATTTACCAAGAATTTATATAGAATTTTTCGAGAATTTATTGAGTAACTTACTCATAATTTACTGATTAAATTCACAAAAAAATTTCTTGCAATTTTTTGAGAATTTACTCAGAATTTTCTTATAAATTACTAAGAATTTGCTGAATAATTTATAGAGAATTTTACGTCTAATTTACTGAGAAATTTCCTTAGTAATTTAGTGAGAATTTACTAAGTAATTTTCTGAGTAATTAACTAAGAATTTACCGATAATTTACTGAGTAATTTATAGAGAATTTATCTAGTAATTTATTGACATTTTACTGAGAATTTACTAAGTAATTTACTGATAAATTACTTAATAATTCACTCATTAATTTACTTGCAATTTACTGAGAATTTAAGGAGTAATTTATTGAGAATTAACTGATTAATTTGCTTAGAATTTATTAGATAATTTACTAAGAATTTACAGGGTAGTTTTCTAATAATTTGCTGAGTAATTTACTAAGTAATTGACCAAGAATTTTTTGACAATTTACCAATAATTAACTGAGTAATTAACAGGGAATTTATCGAGTAATTTACTGGGAATTTACTTAGTAATTCACAGATAAATTTAGTGAGTAATTCATCGAATAATTTACTATGAATTTACTTAGCAATTTATTTAGAATTTACTCAGTGAATTACTAAGACTTTATTGAGAATTTACTGGGTATTTACTGAGAATTTGTTGAGTAATTTTCTAGGTACTTACCAATCATTTACGAAGCAATTTACGGAGAATTTACCGAGTTATTTAGCATGAATTTACTATAACTTTAATGAGAATTTACTGAGTAATTTGCCGAGTAATTTATTGAGAATTTACTGTGAGTTTAATGAGTAATTTACTCATAATTTATTGAGAATTTTCTTAGAATTTATTTAAAATTTTCAGAGTAATTTACGTTGAATTTATTGAGTAATTCACCGAGAATTTACCGATAATTAACTGAGTAATTTGTAGAGAATTTGTTGAAAATTTAATGAATAATTTATTGAGAATTTACAGAGTAATTTGCTGAGAAATTTTTAAAAAAATTTCTGTGAATTTACTGAGTAATTTACCAAGAATTTATACAGAATTTTCTAATAATTTACAAAGTAATTTACTCATAATTTACTGAGTAATTCACAAAAAAAATTCTAATGATTTTCTATGAATTTACACATAATTTTCTAATAATTTACTAAGAATTTACTAAATAATTTTCTGAGAATTTTGCGTGTAATTTGTTGAGAATTTTACTCAGTGATTTAATGAGAATTTACTGAGTAATTTACTAAGAATCTACCGATAATTTACAGAGTAATTTATTGAAAATTTACTGCTAATTGACTAAGAAATTTACTGATAATTTACTAAGTTCTTCACTGGGTAATTTAGTTGGAAATTACTAGGTAATTTATTGAGAATTTACTGAGTAAGTTATTAAGAATTTATTGATAATTTACTCAGACTTTATGGATTAATTTATTAAGAATTTACTAAGTAATTCACTTAGAATTTATGGAATAATTTACTGAAAATTTACAGGAAATTTACTAATTAATGTTCGAATAATTTACTGTGAATTAACAAAGTAATTTTTTTCATAATTTTATGAGTAATTTACCAAGAATTTATACTTAATTTATTGAGAATTTTCTTAGAATTTATAGAAAATTTTCTGAGTAATTTATTTAGAATTTATTAAATAATTTACAGATAATTTATAAAGTAATTTAAAGAGAATTTATTGAAAATTTAACGAGTAATTTGTTGAGAATTTTCTACGAATTTATTGAGAATTTATGGAGTAATTTGCTGAATAATTTGCTAAGAAATTACTTGGAATTTACCAAGAATTTATATAGAATTTTCCGAGAATTTATTGAGTAATTTACTGATTAAATTCACAAAAAAGTTTCTTGCAATTTTTTGAGAATTTACTCAGAATTTTCTTATAAATTATAAGAATTTGCTGAATAATTTATAGAGAATTTTACGTCTAATTTACTGCGAAATTTACTGATAAATTACTGAGTAGTTAACTAAGAATTTACCAATAATTTACAGAGAATTTATTGAGTAATTGACTGACATTTTACTGAGAATTTACTATGTAATTTACTGATAAATTTTTGAATAATTCACTCATTAATTTACTTGTAATTTACTGAGAATTTAAGGAGCAATTTATTGAGAATTTACTCAGTAATTTGCTTAAAATTTATTAAATAATTTACTAAGAATTTACAGATAATTTACTATGCTATTTTCTTGGAATTTATAGAGTAATTTTCTAATAATTTACTAAGTAATTGAGCAAGAATTTTTTGAGAATTTACCGATAATTAACTGAGCAATTTACAGAGAATTTACCGAGTAATTTCCTGGGAATTTACTTAGGAATTTACAGATAAATTTGTTAATGTTCGAATAATTTAATGAGTAATTTACTGAGAATTAACAAAGTAATTTATGATTTTTTTTGATAATTTTATGTGTAATTTACTATGAATTTGCTGAGTAATTTACCAAGAATTTATACATAATTTATTGAGAATTTTCTTAGAATTTATTGAAAATTTTCTGAGTAAGTTATTTAGAATTTATTAAATAGTTTACTGAAAATTTACAGATAATTTACAAAGTAATTTATAGAGAATTTAATTAGAATTTAACGAGTAATTTATTGAGAATTTATGGAGTAATTTGCTGAATAATTTACGAAGAAATTACTTTGAATTTACCAACAATTTTTTGAGAATTTTTTGAGTAATTTACTCATAATTTACTGATTAATTCACGAAAAAATTTCTTGCAATTTTTTGAAAGTTTACTCAGAATTTTCTGATAAATTACTAAGAATTTGCTGAATAATTTATAGAGAATTTTACAACTAATTTACTGAGAAATTTCCTGAGTAATTTAGTGAGAATTTTCCAAGTAATTTATTGAGTAATTAACTAAGAATTTACAAATAATTTACTAAGTAATTTATAGAAATTTATCGAGTAATTTATTGACATTTTACTGACAAATTACTGAATAATTCACTCATTAATTTACTTGTAATTTACTGAGAATTTAAGGAGTAATTTATTGAGAATTTACTCAGTAATTTGCTTATAATTTATTAAATAATTTACTAAGAACTTATTGTGCCATTTTCTTGGAATTTACAAAGTAATTTTCTAATAATTTACTGAGTAATTTACTAAGTAATTGACCAAGAATTTTTTGAGAATTTACCGATAATTAACTGAATAATTTACAGAGAATTTAGCGAGTAATTTACTGGGAATTTACTTAGTAATTTATAGATAAATTTAGTGAGTAATTCACCGAATAATTTACTCTGAATTTACTTACTAATTTATTTAAAATTTACTCAGTAAATTACTAAGAGTTTATTGAGAATTTACTTAGTATTTACTGAGAATTTGTTGAGCAATTTTCTAGGAACTTAGCAATCATTTACGAAGCAATTTATTGAGAATTTACCATGTTATTTACCACGAATTTACTATAACTTTAATGATAATTTACTGAGTAATTTGCTGAGTAATTTATTGAGAATTTACTCATAATTTATTGAGAATTTTCTTAGAATTTATTGAAAATTTTCAGAGTAATTTACTTTGAATTTATTGAGTAATTCACCGAGAATTTACCGATAATTAACAGAGTAATTTATATAGAATTTATTGAAAATTTAACGAATAATTTATTAAGAATTTACAACCAATTTACTGAGAATTTACAGAGTAATTTACTCATAATTTACCGAGTAATTCACAAAAAAATTTCTAATGATTTTCTAAGAATTTACACATAATTTTCTAATAATTTATTAAGAATTTACTGAACAATTTTATGAGAATTTTGCGTGTAATTTATTAAGAATTTTACTGAGTAATTTAATGACAACTTACTGAGAATTTATTGAGTAATTTACTAAGAATCTACCAATAATTTACAGAGTAATTTACTGAGCAATTTATTGAGAATTTCTGCGAATTGACTAAGAAAATTACTGATAAATTACTAAGTTCTTCACTGGGTAATTTAGTTGGAAATTATTAAGTAATTTATTGAGAATTTACTGAGTAAGTTACTAAGAATTTATTGAGAATTTACTAAGTAATTTACATAGAATTTATTGAATAATTTATTGATAATTTATAAAGTAATTTACTGAGAATTTACAGGAAATTTACTAATTAATGTTTAAATAATTTACCGAGAATTAACAAAGTAATTTACAAATTTTTTTTTGATAATTTTATGAGTAATTTACTATGAATTTACAGAGTAATTTACCAAGAATTTATACATAATTTATTGAGAATTTTCTGAGTAATTTATTTAGAATTTATTAAATAATTTACTGAAAATTTACAGATAATTTACAAAGTAATTTATAAAGAATTTATGTAGAATTTAACGAGTAATTTATTGAGAATTTATGGAGTAATTTGCTGAATAATATACTAAGAAATTACTTTGAATTTACCAAGAATTTATATAGAATTTTCTGAGAATTTATTGAGTAATTTACAAATAATTTACTGATTAATTCACAAAAAAATTTGTTGCAATTTTTTGAGAATTTACTTAGAATTTTCTGATAAATTACTAAGAATTTGCTGAATATTTTATAGAGAATTTTACGTCTAATTTACTGAGAAATTTCCTGAGTTTACTAAGTAATTTACTGATAGTTTACAGAGTAATTAACTAAGAATTTACCAATAATTTACTGAGTAATTTACAGAGAATTTATTGAGTAATTTATAGACATTTTACCGAGAATTTACTAAGTAATTTACTGATAAATTACTGAATAATTCACTTATTAATTTACTTGTAATTTACTGAGAATTAAAGGGGTAATTTATTGAGAATTTACTCAGTAATTTGCTTAGAATTTGTTAAATAATTCACAAAAATTTACTGTGCTATTTTCTTGGAATTTATAGAGCAATTTTCTAATAATTTACTGAGTAATTTACTAAGGTGTCGTTTGGTAACACTCACATTTTCAGTTTTCTGTTTATATTTACAAAAATTAAAAAAGCTTCAATAAAAACTTGTTCGGTAAAATTTTTGATTTATAAATCGGTGATCCCAGTTTATAAATTTGGCAAAAAAATGAAAACACAAAAAATGTGTTTCCATTTTGAGTTTTGAGTTTTTTTTTTTTTTACCACCCAACACTAGCCACCACTCGCCACCATTTTCCATCACCGTCTTCCGCCACCACCACCCATCACCCACCCCCCACCACCACCTGCCACCATCACTCACCACCCACCACCTACCAGCCACCCACTCGCCACCACCACCCACCCCTCGCCCCCACCACCACCACCACCACCCACCCTCCAAAAGGCCCAAGGATAGAAGATCACTCCTACTAGAGCAAACCCTGGAGAGAAGTTGGAGTTTTAGAGTGAGGTGCTCTCCAATGGAGGCTTTGAAAAAGTAGGAGAGAGAAAGAAAGTCAAAAAGTGATCCAAAATGTCACTTTTCGGACTGATATAAAAGTCGCCCCGCTCGAGCGTCATGTGATCCTATCTGTGTTTAGTTATCCCCTTTGAGACCCTTCACATCACATCATCATCCTTGTTAGCATAGACATTGTCCACCTCATCATCATCTTCAACCTCTTTCCCCTCCTTCTGAACTTACTCAGACTTCAAGGTTTAACATATCAAGAAAGGACGTGCGAATTTTATTCATCATGCATATCAAGAGAAAAGCATTTCCCAAGTGCATTAGAATCTAAATTAACTCCGAACACCACTACATTTACAACATCATATATGATATAGTTTATGCATCAACAAGACCAGCATTTTGTTTTGCACATTCATGTCATTCAGATAACATATTTGAGTGAAATCAAAAATAAATAAACGAATAACATATTTGAGTTAAAAATAATATGTTTTCAGAAGATTGAAGCAAGAAAAATATCACCATCATGTTATAAAAATCTGCACACCGTCACCACTTGCCACCACCGTCTTTCGCCGCCACTTGTCATTTCTCACTCTTTTTTATATTTTTAAATTTTTTTAAACATTTTGTCAATTACCAAACGCGTTTGTAGTTTATGTTTTTCTAAAAATAAACAAAAAATAAACAAAAACCAGTTTATAAAATTTTTGTAAATATAAACTGAAAGTGTAAACTTTACCAAACACACCCTAAGTAATTGACTAAGAATTTTTTGAAATTTTGCTGATAATTAACTGAGTAATTTACTGGGAATTTACAGATAAATTTAGTGAGTAATTCACCGAATAATTTACTATGAATTTACTTAGTAATTTATTTAGAATTTACTCAGTAAATTACTAAGAGTTTATTGAGAATTTATTGAATATTTACCGAGAATTTGTTGAGTAATTTTCTAGGAACTTACCAATCATTTACGAAGCAATTTACTGAGAATTTTCCACGAATTTACTATAACTTTAATGATAATTTACTGAGTAATTTGCTGAGTAACTTATTTAGAATTTACTCATAATTTATTGAGAATTTTCTTGGAATTTATTGAAAATTTTCAGAGTAATTTACGTTGAATTTATTGAGTAATTCACCGAGAATTTACCGATAATTAACTGAGTAATTTATAGAGAATTTATTTAAAATTTAACGAATAATTTATTGAGAATTTACAACCAATTTCCTGAGAATTTACAGAGTAATTTGCTGAGTAATTTTTTTAAATTTTTTTGTGAATTTACTGAGTAATTTACCACGAATTTATACAAAATTTTCTGGGAATTCACAAAGTAATTTACTCATAATTTACTGAGTAATTCACAAAAAAATTTCTAATGATTTTCTAAGAATTTACATAGAATTTTCTAATAATTTACTAAGAATTTACTGAATAATTTTCTGAGAATTTTACTTAGTAATTTAATGAGAATTTACTAAGAATTTATTGAGTAATTTACTAACAATCTACCGATAATTTACAGAGTAATTTGCAGAGAATTTACTGAGTAATTTATTGAGAATTTACAGCGAATTGACCAAGAAATTTACTAATAAATTACTAAGTTCTTCACTAGGTAATTTAGTTAGAAATTACAAAGTAATTTATTGAGAATTTACTAGGTAAGTTACTAAGAATTTATTGATAATATACTTAGATTTTATGGATTAATTTATTGAGAATTTACTAAGTAATTTACTTAGAATTTATAGAATAATTTACTGAGAATTTACAGGTTATTTACTAATTATTGTTCGAATAATTTACTGAGTAATTTACTAAGAATTAACAAAGTAATTTATGAAATTTTTTTTGATAATTTTATAAGTAATTTACTATGAATTTATAGAGTAATTTACCAAGAATTTATACATAATTTATTGAGAATTTTCTGAGTAATTTATTTAGAATTTATTAAATAATTTACTGAAAATTTACAGATAATTTACAAAGTAATTTATAAAGAATTTATTGAGAATTTAACGAGTAATTTATTGAGAATTTATGGAGTAATTTGCTGAATAATATACTAAGAAATTACTTTGAATTTACCAAGAATTTATATAGAATTTTCTGAGAATTTTTGAGTAATTTACAAATAATTTACTGATTAATTCACAAAAAAATTTGTTGCAATTTTTTGAGAATTTACTCAGAATTTTTTGATAAATTACTAAGAATTTGCTGAATAATTTATAGAGAATTTTACATCTAATTTACTGAGACATTTCCGGAGTAATTTAGTGAGAATTTACTAAGTAATTTACCGATAGTTTACTGAGTAATTAACTAAGAATTTACCAATAATTTACTGAGTAATTTACAGAGAATTTACTAAGTAATTTACTGATAAATTACTGAATAATTCACTTATTAATTTTCTTGTAATTTACTGAGAATTTAAGGAGTAATTTATTGAGAATTTACTTAGTAATTTGCTTAGAATTTATTAAATAATTTACTAAAATTTACTGTGCTATTTTCTTGGAATTTACAGAGCAATCTTCTAATAATTTACTGAGTAATTTACTAATTTATTGACCAAGAATTTTTTGAGAATTTACCGATAATTAACTGGGTAATTTACAGAGAATTTACCGAGTAATTTACTGGGAATTTACTTAGTAATTTATAGATAAATTTAGTGAGTAATTCACCGAATAATTTACAATGAATTTACTTAGTAATTTATCTAGAATTTACTCAGTAAATTACTAAGAGTTTATTGAGAATTTGTTGAGTAATTTTCTAGGAACTTACCAATCATTTATGAAGCAATTTACTGAGAATTTACTGAGTTATTTACCACGAATTTACTATAACTTTAATGAGAATTTACTGAGTAATTTATTGAGAATTTACTGTGAGTTTAATGAGTAATTTACTCATAATTTATTGAAAATTTTCTTAGAATTTATTAAAAATTTTCAGAGTAATTTACGTTGAATTTATTGAGTAATTCACTGAGAATTTACTGATAATTAATTGAGTAATTTATAGAGAATTTATTGAAAATTTAATGAATAATTTATTGAGAATTTACAACCAATTTACTGAGAATTTACAGAGTAATTTGCTGAGTAATTTTTAAAAACTTTTCTGTGAATTTACAGAGTAATTTACTCATAATTTACTGAGTAATTCACAAAAAAAAATTCTAATGTTTTTCTAAGAATTTAAACAGAATTTTCTAATAATTTACTAAGAATGTACTGAATAATTTTCTGAGAATTTTACTCAGTAATTTAATGAGAATTTACTGAGTAATTTACTAAGAATCTACCGATAATTTACAAAGTAATATACAGAGAATTTACTGTGTAATTTATTGAGAATTTACTGCGAATTGACTAAAAAATTTAGTAATAAATTACTAAGTTCTTCACTGGGTAATTTAGTCGGAAATTACTAAGTAATTTATTGAGAATTTGCTGAGTAAGTTACTAAGAATTTATTGATAATTTTGTTAGACTTTATGGATTAATTTATTGAGAATTCACTAAGTAATTTACTTAGAGTTTATTGAATAATTTACTTAGAATTTATATAGTAATTTACTGAGAATTTATAGGAAATTTTCTAATTAATGTTCGAAAATTTACTAAGTAATTTACTGAGAATTAACAAAGTAATTTACGGATTTTTTTTTGTTAATTTTATACTATGAATTTACTGAGTAATTTACCAAGAATTTATACATAATTTATTGTGAATTTTCTTAGAATTTATTGAAATTTTTTTGAGTAATTTATTTAGAATTTATTAAATAATTTACTGAAAATTTACAAAGTAATTTATAGATAATTTGTTGAGAATTTAACGAGTAATTTATTGAGAATTTTCTACAAATTTATATAGAATTTATGGAGTAATTTGCGAAATAATTTACTAAGAAATTACTTTGAATTTACCAAGAATTTATATAGAATTTTTCGAGAATTTTTTGAGTAATTTACTCATAATTTACTGATTAATTCACAAAAAAATTTCTTGCAATTTTTTGAGAATTTACTCAAAATTTTCTGATAAATTACTAAGAATTTTCTGAATAATTTACTAAGAAATTTCCTAAGTAATTTAGTGAGAGTTTACTAAGTAATTTACTGAGTAATTAACTAAGAATTTACCGAGTAATTTACAGCAAATATATCGAGCAATTTATTGACATTTTACTGAGAATTTACTAAGTATTTTACTGATAAATTACTGAACAATTCACTCATTAATTTACTTGTAATTTACTAAGAATTTAAGGAGTAATTTATTGAGAATTTACTCAGTAATTTGCTTAGAATTTATTAAATAATTTACTAAGAATTTACTGTGCTATTTTCTTGGAATTTACAGAGTAATTTTCTAATAATTTACTGAGTAATTTACTGAGTAATTTACTAAGTAATTGACTAAGAATTTTTTGAGAATTTACCGATAATTAATTGAGTAATTTACAAAGAATTTACTGGGAATTTACTTAGTAATTTATAGATAACTTTAGTGAGTAATTCACCGAATAATTTACTATGAATTTATTTAGTAATTTATTTAGAATTTACTCAGTAAATTACTAAGAGTTTATTGAGAATTTACTAAGTATTTGCTGAGAATTTGTTGAGTAATTTTCTAGGAACTTACCAATCATTTACGAAGCAATTTACTAAGAATTTACCATGAATTTACTATAACTTTTATGATAATTTCCTGAGTAATTTATTTAGAATTTACTCATAATTTATTAAGAATTTTCTTAGAATTTATTGAAAATTTTTAGAGTAATTTACTCTGAATTTATTGAGTAATTCACCGAGAATTTACCGATAATTAACTGAGTAATTTATAGAGAATTTATTTAAAATTTAACGAATAATTTATTGAGAATTTACAACCAATTTACTGAGGAATTTGCTGAGTAATTTTTTAAAAATTTTCTGTGAATTTACGGTGTAATTTACCAAGAATTTATATAAAATTTTATGAGAATTTACAGAGTAATTCACAAAAAAAATTTCTATTGATTTTCTAAGAATTTACACAGAATTTTCTAATAATTTACTAAGAATTTACTGAATAATTTTCTGAGAATTTTTCGTGTAATTTATTGAGAATTTTATTGAGTAATTTAATGAGAATTTACGGAGAACTTATTTAGTAATTTACTGAGAATCTATCAATAATTTACAGAGTAATTTACTGAGTAATTTATTGAGAATTTACTGCGAATTGACTAAGAAATTTACTTATAAATTACTAAGTTCTTCATTGGGTAATTTAGTTGGAAATTACTAAGTAATTTATTGAGAATTTACTGAGTAAGTTACTAAAAATTTATTGATAATTTACTTAGACTTTACGGATTAATTTATTGAGAATTTACTAAGTAATTTACTCAGAATTTAGTGAATAATTTACTAAGAATTTACAGATAATTTACTGAGAATTTATAAAGTAATTTACTCAGAATGTCACGACCCCATTCCGCCCCTAGTAGAATGGTGCCATGATGGCCAGTAATCCAAGATTACCAAAGGCCAACTTGCGAGAATTCACACACAATCAGAGTATACATATGGGGCTAACATGTGCGGAAGCAACAAATTTAAATCTCCTAGTCCATAAGAGTTGTGCATAGATCGACTAATGCTAGACTAAGGATGACCTCGGCTTGGAATAACATCGGCTAGCATAACTCAGGCAAGGCGTAACCTAAGTTTCACATCAAGGAAGGAACAAGACAAGCATACTACACTTAGACAAATCACAAGGCTTCCAAATCAAGACACGGATCACATTAGCTCAAGCGAAACAAATCACAACATACACATGCAAGCTAAACAAGTCATAATCATACCGATGTTCATGAACATGATGAGGACATAAAGTGTGGGTTCTTACAGCCGTCCTGCTCATCACCTACATATATATAGAAAGGGTGAGCTTGGATACTCAGTAAATGGTACAAGTAATAAAGGGTTTGCATGAACAATATCCGAGATCTTTATCAAAGCGATACACATTATATCTTGCACAAAATCAAAGACAAAACAAGTTCATCTAACAAGTCTTTCAAGCTTCATCAATCTAGGTCTTTCAAGGGTTTCAAGTTTCAAGGGATGACATTAACAAAGGTTGTGCTACAAATGCTTATAGTCCACTAGCACGTACAGACTTTCAAGGGTTGTGCTACAAATGCTTATAGTCCCCTAGCATGTACGGACTTTCAAGGGTTGTGCTATAAATGCTTATAGTCCCCTAGCACGTGCGGACTTTCAAAGGTTGTGCTACAAATGCTTATAGTCCCCTAGCATGTACGGACTTTCAAAGGTTGTGCTACAAATGCTTATAGTCCCCTAGCACGTACGGACTTTCAAGGGTTGTGCTACAAATGCTTATAGTCCCCTAGCACGTACGGACTTTCAAAGGTTGTGCTACAAATGCTTATAGTCCCTCAGCTCGTACGGACTTTCAAGGGTTGTGCTACAAATGCTTATAGTCCCCTAGCACGTACGGACTTTCAAGGGTTGCGCTACAAATGCTTATAGTCCTCTAGCACGTACGGACTTTCAAGGGTTTCATCTAAAACAGAACTTATACTAGGCACACGAAGCAAGGATAATCATTCATGCTTGATTAAATACTTTTCAAAACAAAGCAAAGCAAGGCTTATCAAAACATTATAACATAGCTTTATTAAAGATACCACTCACATAGTTCTTCAAACGTCGGGGTCAAGCGAGAGTCCAAGTCCTACAAACACATGGCAAGGTCTATTGAATGCATTTTCAAACAAACTTTACATGAATGCAAATGATCTCGACATTCCTTCAAAACTAAGTCGAACCAAAACAAAACACTGTTCCTCATCTCGGGAAAACATAATGGGCAACAACTAGGTCCTGGCCGAGGTCCCACACCTCCTTGCTGAGGTGTGGTCCTGATGGCCACATTCAAGGAAACGAAGTTTGGAAAATCTGGGTTTCCCTTTCTTTGAAGAACATGAATGCAAAGATCATAGCTTATCATTACAAAATCTGAGATTTCATGCAATGAATTCAAAAACATGGACCTAGGTACCCCTACTTGAAAATCTTATGAAAACAAACGCAAAAACATGAATCTTGATGCAAGCTTTTGGATCAAACAAGGCTTTTATTCAAAAACACATGAATATCACTTTCTCTTTCTAAAACCAAACTTTAAATCAATGCATGGCTTACAAATCATGCTCAATCATGCAATGCAACTGGATGAGCAATAAGAACAACAAGAATAGATCAAGATTCTAACCTCAAGACACGAATCTAACGGCTCAAGGTGTGAAGATCAAGCTTGGAAAATCTATTCCCTCTCTAAGAACTCCTCCCTCTTCTTCCTAGAGTCTCTCTCTCTAAAGACAAGAATATGATACAAAATGATGTGTCTCTCAACAGCTTACTGACTTAATCCTCTGCTGGGACACGTGGCATCGGTTGGTTGGCTCTTCTCAAAAAGGTGACTGAGTGAAAAGACAAGACTATGACAAAGTGTGTTCAATAAGCAAGATGGCATAGGCACTCCGGCAGGTAACGATCTCGGCTAGGAAGGACAACACTTGGCCTAGCTGTGCCACACCTCGGCCTAGATATGCCACACCTCGGTCTAGGTCGCACCAATCTAGGAACAAGATCACTTAGGCCCAAAAAGGTAACATCTCGGCCTAGATAATACACATCTCGGCCAACATGCCTAGGTGATGGTGGAGGTCAACCAAAGTGGTTCCAAGCCTAAGGTGACCTCGGCTTGGATTAACCTAGGCTAAACACACACACCAAACAAGGAACAAAGCATGCAAGTAACACTTATGCAAGACAAATCAAGGTTTTGCAAAATGCAACATATCAAGACAAGATCATGCAATATATGCAAGCATGACTAGAGTAAAGTGAGGGTTGTTACACAGAATTTACAGGAAATTTACTAATTAATGCTCGAATAATTTACTGAGAATTTACAAAGCAATTTACGAATTTTTTTTTGATAAATTTATAAGTAATTTACTATGAATTTACTGAGTAATTTACCAAGAATTTATACAGAATTCACTGAGTTATTTACTCAGAATTTATTGAAAATTTTCTGAGTAATTTATTTAGAATTTATTAAATAATTTACTGAGAATTTACAGATAATTTACAAAGTAATTTATAGAGAATTTATTGAAAATTTAACGAGTAATTTATTTAGAATTTACTACGAATTTATGAAGTAATTTGCTGAATAATTTACTAAGAAATTAATTTGAATTTACCAAGAATTTATATAGAATTTATTGAGTAATTTACTTAGTAATTTACTCATAATTTACTGATTAATTCAAAAAAAAAATTCTTGTAATTTTTTGAGAATTTACTCAGAATTTGCCAAATAATTTACAGAGAATTTTACGTGTAATTTACTGAGAAATTTCTTGAGTAATTTAGTGAGAATTTACTAAGTAATTTACTGATAATTTATTGAGTAATTAACTAAGAATTTACCAATAATTTTCTGAGTAATTTACAGAGAATTTATCGAATAATTTACTGACATTTTACTGAGAATTTACTAAGTAATTTGTTGATAAATTACTGAATAATTCACTCATTAATTTACTTGTAATTTACTGAGAATTTAAGGAGTAATTTATTGAGAATTTACTCAGTAATTTGCTTAGAATTTATTAAATAATTTACTAAGAATTTGCAGATAATTTATTGTGTTATTTTCTTGGAATTTACAAAGTAATTTTCTGATAATTCACTGAGTAATTTACTGAGGATTTACTAAGTAATTGGCCAAGAATTTTTTGAGAATTTATCGATAATTAACTGAGTAATTTACAGAGAATTTATTAAGAATTTACCGGGTAATTTTGTAACGCCCTCAAAATGATACATATAAACCAATCATTTATGACATCCATAGACATAAAAGAATAAAATATCTTTTCATTTATCAAAGTATTTAGTACAAAATATCACATGTTGACAACAAAATTAAATGCCCCACGGGCTTACAACTTTCCAAGTCAACACTTGGTTATAATAAAAGAGAGTTCTAACTCTTAACATATTAAGCCCTTGGCTTGAAGTACATGTCATACAAAAAGGTAACTACAAAAATAAGCCTTAAGCTTGTAAACCTCCCAAGCTACATCCTTGGAGGTGGCATATCACCTGTACTTGAAAATGATGTCCCATATAGGGTGAGCCAAAGCCCAGTAGAGATACGCTAAACATAATATGAGAATTAACTAAAACATTAGCATTTGATAAATGTTTAACTCATATAAACCAACGTACATCTCTTCCATAACCAATTCATATTCACAACCACATTTTAATCCCTTTCCGTTTCATTATCCACACCAATTCATAGATATGGTTCATTGTTTATTCGAACAGTTCAAAGTGAGACTACAACTCTTATTATCAATACTTCAATCATAATCAATTCAAATGAGACTACAACTCATATTATTAACACTTCAATACTTCAATCATCTACGTTATGCAAACATAATTAAGGTTTCGGGACATTCATCCTGGACACTCCGGCCAACTTAGTTATCAACGGCGTCCATCCCATGTCTCCTCCCGAACAGGTTTGAGAGTACATCCCCTATCTCCTCCCAAACAAGATACATATACAATGTATTTAAACGCTTTATCATATACAATGATCAATCCAGGCACATATTCGATGTGTTAATTCAATAGTCATATTCAATGACATAACTCAGTTGATTAGTTTTAATTCACCTAATCATCATGCAGTGTCTACAACAGTCAAGACTATCCTCCACCGATAGCCCAAAGCAGTTATTTCTAGACAGATAAATAAATATATCAATATTTTCATAGGTGAGTGATTAATCAATCCAACTACACCATTTATTCTCATAACTTCCCAATTTCATAACTTTCAACTCAATTTCATATTTCCATAACCTTCCCAAATTAATTATACAAATTAATTATTCAATTTCAATTAGGGCTTTAATCCCCCTATTCTCAAACATTGCCCCCAAGGCCAATTTCACTCATATTACATAAATAACCCCAATTTCAAGTCTTACATACATATAAGTCCAAACATGGAAAACCCCTCTTTTTGATAATTCAAGTTTCAACCCTAACTTCCCAAAACTCCCATATTCTACCATTTATACAAAATAACCAATGTTTATGTCAAAACTCATAAGAAGGAGTAGATCATCCCTACCTCAAATTTAGGAGCTCAAAGGAGAAGGAGGAAGAAACTCAAAGTGCCCCAAAGCTTTACTTTTTCGGATCAAAACAAAGCCCACACCAAGCTTTACCCTTTATTCTAAGAGACTAGGGTAGAGACACCCAAGAACCAAGTGTATTTGTAGAGAGAAGGCATATGTAGAGAGAGACTGTGCCGGATCTAGGATTTGAAGGAAGAAGAGAGTGAAAAAAGTGTGCAAAAACACGTTGTTGCGAACTGATATACTCGAGGCTCGCTCGAGCGAAGGAGTGGTCGCTCGAGTGACCAGACACAAAAGAACCTCGCTCAAGCGAACAAAGCGAAGCTTCAGGTCTGTAACCCAGAAGCACGCTCGAGCGCAAGAGTGCTCGCTCGAGCGAAAAAACTCAAAACATAGTCCTCGCTTACTCGAGCGAAGGAAAGCTCGCTTGAGCGAAGAAACACAACCTTTAGGTCAAAAAGAGATGCAGACGCACGCTCGAGCGCAAGAGTGCTCGTTCGAGCCAAGAGACACACCACTCAAAGCTCGCTCGAGCAAAAGAACCCTAGCTCGAGCGAAGGAACTAAAACCCAAAGCTCGCTCGATCGAAGAAACCAAAATCTGGGCAGCAACTATTTATTTCAAATCACATCCAACCTGTTTCAAACCTGCCCAACACATCCCAAAACTCAAATACAAAGAATTTAAAGGACGGAAACAAGATAAAGACAACAACAACCATGACGGAACCCAAGTCTGGAATACAATAAACAATGGAGGGAAAACTGGGATCGCTATTAATTTACTGGGAATTTACTTAGTAATTTACAGATAAATTTAGTGAGTAATTCAACGAATAATTTACTAGGAATTTACTTAGGAATTTATTGGGAATTTACTCAGTAAATTACTAAGAGTGTATTGAGAATTTACTGAGAATTTGTTGAGTACTTTTCTAGGAACTTACAAATCATTTACGGAACAATTTACTAAGAATTTACTGAGTTATTTACCATGAATTTACTATGATTTTACTGAGAATTTAATGAGTAATTTACTCATAATTTATTGAGAATTTTCTTAGAATTTATTGAAAATTTTCAGAGTAATTTACTTTGAATTTATTGAGTAATTCACCGAGAATTTGCCGATAATTCACTGAGTAATTTACAGAGAATTTATTAAAAATTTAACGAATAATTTATTGAGAATTTAGAACCAATTTATTGAGAATTTATGGAGTAATTTGCTGAGTAATTTCTTAAAAAATTTCTGTGAATTTACTGAGTAATTCACCAAGAATTTATACAAAAATTTCTTAGAATTTAAAGAGTAATTTATTGAGCAATTCACAAAAAAAATTCTAATGATTTTCTCAGAATTTACACAGAATTTTCTAATAATTTACTAAGAATTTCCTGAATAATTTTCTGAGAATTTTGCGTGTAATTTATTGAGAATTTTACTGAGTAATTTAGTGATAATTTACTGAGAATTTATTGAGTAATTTACTAAGAATCTAACAATAATTTACAGAGTAATTTACAGAGATTTACTGAGTAATTTATTGAGAATTTACTGTGAATTGACTAAGAAATTTACTGATAAATTACTAAGTTCTTCATTGGGCAATTTAGTTGGAAATTACTAAGTAATTTATTGAGAATTTACTGAGTAAGTTACTAAGAATTTATTGATAATTTACTTAGACTTTACGAAGTAATTTATTGAGAATTTACTAAATAATTTACTCAGAATTCAATGAATAATTTACTAAGAATTTACAGATAATTTACTGAGAATTTATAGGAAATTTACTAATTAATGTTTGAATAATTTATTGAGAATTTACAAAGTAATTTACGATTTTTTTTTTGATAATTTCATAAGTAATTTACTATGAATTTACTGAGTGATTTACCAAGAATTTATATAGAATTTAGTGAGTTATTTACTCAGAATTCATTGAAAATTTTCTGAGTAATTTATTTAGAATTTATTAAATAATTTACTGAGAATTTACAGATAATTTACAAAGTAATTTATAGAGAATTTTTTGAAAATTTAACGAGTAATTTATTGAGAATTTACTACGAATTTATTGAGAATTTATGGAGTAATTTGCTGAATAATTTACTAAGAAATTACTTTGAATTTACCAAGAATTTATATAGAATTTTCTTAGAATTTATTGAGTAATTTACTTAGTAATTTACTCATAATTTACTGATTAATTCACAAAAATAATTCTTGTAATTTTTTGAGAATTTACTTAGAATTTTCTAATAAATTACTAAGAATTTTCTGAATAATTTGTAGAGAATTTTACGTGTAATTTACTGAGAAATTTTCTGAGTAATTTAGTGAGAATTTACTAAGTAATTTTGTCACGACCCCAAACCGCCCCTAGTAGTTTGGTGCCGTGATGACCAGTAATCCGGGATTACCGAAGGCCAACTTACAAAATTCACACACAATCAGAGTACAATTATATGTGGCTAACAAGTACGGAAGCTATTTATACAAACAGATTAGTCCATAAGAGCTGTGCATAAGTCCAATGAGATAGCAACCATTTACATATGGCCTATAACTTAATTACAAACAAAACAAAGAAAAGTACAAATTACATTTACATATTAGCAAAGGGCTCCACAAGCCGACATAAACAAAACTGTACGAATTACAGATCTAAGAACACAGTCTGCCAGATTTCCGACGTCTTCTTCGCCGACATAACAATCATAAAAAACACACGTCTTGATCAAAAGGCTTCTCAAGCCGACGTATGCAACATACAAGTAGTACAAATCGAGAAGCATAATTTTCAAGACTGCCGAAGTAAATACAGGTTAAGCCGACATAATCAAACACCCAAAATAAGCTCTAGAATCACATCTAGGCGTCACCGCCTTCTTGTTCGTCACCTACATATATATAAAGAGAGTGAGCTTGGATACTCAGTGAATGGTATAAATAATAAAGGGGTTTGCATGAATAATAGCCGAAGTTCTTTCAAACAATACAAGACAAAACTTTATATATAACAAGGAATGGACCTCGTCCATCTAACAGATCTTCAAAGCTTCAAGGGATACTTACTAGCATCACATATTACAAATAATAACATTTCGGCAAACGTATCCACGCGGTAAACCGTCCGTGGAAAAACAAGACAAAGCAAGAGAGGCATCTCAAACAAGGGTGTTACAAAAGTTTAGAGTCCTCTAGCACAAGGGACTTTCAAGACAAGATGTGCTGCGAAAGTTTAGAGTCCTCCAGCACGAGGGACCTATGTTACAAAGGCCCGTAGCCCTTTAACACTAGAGTACAAATCAAGGGTGCTGCGAAAGTTTAGAGTCCTCCAGCATAAGGGACTTTCAAAACAAGATATGCTGCGAAAGTTTAGAGTCCTCCAGCACAAGGAACTTTCAAACGTGATGTGCTGCGAAAGTTTAGAGTCCTCCAGCACAAGGGACTTTCCGAGAAGGTCATCAAGACAAGATCATACTTGATATAGAAATAGGGATAATTATTCATGCTTAACAAACACTTTCAAAACAAAGCAAAGTAAGGTCTTTATCAAAACGTATAACATAGCTTTATTAAAAATACCACTCACCTAGTTCTTCAAACGTCGGGGTCAAGGCAAGTCCAAGTCCTACAAACGCATGGCAAAGTCTATTGAATGCACTACTCAAAACAAGTCTAGCATACATGCAAATGACCTCGGCATTCTTCAAAAACTAAGTCAATCAAATCAAAACACAGTTTCTTATCTTTGGAAAAACACGCTGGGCAACTACCAAGTCTAGGTCGAGGTCCCACACCTCCTTGCCGAGGTGTAGCCTCGATGGCCACATTCAAAAGCGAAGTCGGGAAAAATCTGGGTTTCCCTCTTGATAAACATGAAGAACATGAACATGAGGAAGATGAATGCAAAGATCAAAACTTGCTATTACAAAAGCTGAGATTTTAAGCTATAATTTCAAAAACAAGGACCTGGGTATCCACACTCAAGAATCTTATCGAAACAAACACAAAAGCATGAGCCTTAATGCAAACTTTCGGATCAAACGAGGCTTTTCTTCAAAAAAAACACATGAAAATCATTTTCTCTTTCTAAAACCAACTTTAAATCGATGAATGACGTGTAGGACAGGTTTGATCGTGCAATGCAGCTAGATGATCAATAAGAACAACAAGAATAGGTTAAGATTCTAACCTTAAAACTCGAATCTAACGGCTCAAGCTCCAACGATCAAGCTTGGAAGTTCACTCTCTCTAGCTCAAACTTTTCCTTCTTCTTCCTAGAGTTTCTCTCTATAAAAGGCAAGAATGATACCAAAGATATGCTCCTCACGACAATCTCTGACTTAATCCCTCTGCCGGGACACGTAGCATCGGCTGATTGGCTCTATCCAAAAAGGTGACTGACATGACACGACAAGACCAAGACAAAGTGTACTCGACAAGCTAGGCAGCAAGAGCACACCGACAAGTAACGACATCGGCTAACAACAAGACTCTGGCAAGTGATAATCTCGGCTAAGGCAAAGCTTCGGCAAGCAAGGTAACAATGACATCGGCTTGGAAGGACAACACTTGACTAAGCTGTGCCGCACCTTGGCCTAGATGTGCCACACCTCGGTCTAGGTCATACCGTTCCAGGAACAAAATCACTCATGCAAGGATCAAGGATCTAGAATGCCTAGATATTAACATCTCGGCCCAGATGATGCACATCTCGGCCTAGGCGACGCGCACCTCGGCCTAGATGGTGACATCTCGTCCAATATGGCAGGGTGAAGATGGAGGTCAACCAACGGGGTTCCAAGATAGTTCTAAGTGACAAAGGTCTCAAAGGTGTCTACGCTTAAGACGACCTCGGCAACACACCAGGCAAGAACAATGTATGCAAGCAATCATTCAAGCAAAACAAGACAAGATTTGCAAATGCACATATTAAATCAAGGTCATCCATAAATGTATGCAAGTATGACTAAGTCAAAATGAGGGTTGTTACAAATTTACTGATAATTTACTGAGAATTTATAGAGTAATTAACTAAGAATTTACCAATAATTTACTGAGTAATTTACAGGGAATTTATCGAGTAATTTATTGACATTTTACGGAGAATTTACTAAGTAATTTACTGATAAATCTATAACGAACCTGGTTTTCCCTTTCTTTATTTATTGTATTCCGGACTTAGGATCCGTGGAGTTGATGGTTGTATGTCTTGTTGTCATTCTTTAATTCCCTATGCTTGAGTTTTAGGATGTGTTGGGCGTGTTTCGAACAGGTGGGTTGAGCCTTAGTTCAAATTCTTGTTGCCCAGTTTTTGAGTGGTCTGCTCGAGCGGGTCCTTGTGCGCTCGAGCGGAGATTCCATACTTCCAGCATTTCCTGCCTCTGTAAAAGTACTGCAGGCTTGTTTTTCACGCTCGAGCGGGTTTACCTACGCTCGAGTGGGCCTTTTGGCGCTCGAGCGAGTGTTCACTGTCTGAGAAAATACTGGGAGGGGAGAATCCACGCTCGAGCAGACTGGTTTTCGCGCTCGAGCGGATGTATTTTATTTTTGTGTCTTGGTGCTCAAGCGGGCCTTATTGCGCTCGAGCGGGTCCAGTTTTTGTGCTTGATGGTCGAGCGTCCTATTTTTCGCTCGAGCAGGTCATGCGTATATCAGTTGGCAGCTGGGCATTTTTAAATCACTTTTCACTTTTCATTCTCTCTCTTACTTTCCCAAAAACCGATTATGAGAGCTCCTCTCTCTAGAAAATACCTTCTCTCTAAGGATTGATCTAGCTAGAGTGACCTACTCTCTTAGTGCCTTTGTAAAAAGTGTGTTGATCGTCGAGGGCTTCGTTTTGATCCGAAAAGTTTGGAGTTTGGAGAATTTTCGATTTCTTCATCTTCTCCGTTTGAGCTCTAACTTCTAGGTAGGGATATCCTACTCCATCTTATGAGCTTTGCCTTTAAATTTTGCCATTTTGATATGTTGGGGGTTGTTGGGTAATTTTGAGAAGGTTTTGGGGTCTTTGTGTAATTTTCAAAAGATGGGGTTTCAAACATATAAACCTTTATGTATGTAATAAATTGGAAAATGGGCTTAGTGTTGGATTATTGATGGAAAAATGGAACCTTAGGGTTGGTATTGTAAATATGGGAAAAAGCCCTAATTGTTATGACAAATTAATTCGTATAATTAATTTTGGGAAATGAGAAATTGAATAGGAAATATTCAAATTGGAAAGGTTAATATTTTATCCATTTGGTGCATTTATTTTCCGTTTAGAAATAACTGCATTGGGCTATCGGTGGAGGATAGTCTTGATTGTTGTAGACAATGCATGATGATTAGGCAAACTAAAACTAATCAATTGAATGTGTCATCGAATATGACTGTGGAATAATACATTAACCTTATGTATTGAATGATTATGTATATGATCTGTGTTTATATACATTGTGTTGTGTGGGAGGAGATAGGGGATGCACTCCACGGTGTAGGGGAAGATAGGGGATGGACCTCTAAACCGGGAATTGTTTGACATTGATGCAGCACCAAAATGTGTATCATTTGTGAAGTATGGAAGTGATTTTATGTATTATTGATACAGCACCAAAATGTGTATCCATTATGAATTTCAAAAGTATTGTGGTAATGAGCTATAATCTCATTAAATTATTTGGCCAGGTTCTGAGCCTTGTTTTCAAACCTAAAGTTGAATAAGAAATGGAAACTGAAATGTAACATGGACATGATTGTCATGAAACCGTAATATGATATAAGTTGGAATATAGGTGTGGACCATCTATCGAATGCTATTATTTTAGTCATTGTTTATGCTTGGTTTAGTATATTTCTACTGGGCTGTGGCTCACCCTATATGGGACATCATTTTCAAGTACAGGTAGCATGCCACCTCCAAGGACGTAGCTTGGGACGCTTGAGACTGTTGGACTATTTTGTGTTTTTGGTTGTATTACATGTATATCAAGCCAAGGGCTTATTTTTGTGTAGAGTTAGTACTCTCTTATTGTAACCAAGTGTTGGCTTGGAAAGTTGTAAGCCCATAAGGCATTTACTTTTGATGTCAACATGTAATACATTTTGTAAAAATACTTTGATGTTTGTAATATAATATCTCTTTCCAGTATCTTGAATGTATGATATTATGGGTTTATTTTGAGGGCGTTACAAAATCACTGAATAATTCACTCATTAATCTACTTGTAATTTAATGAGAATTTACTCAGTAATTTGCTTACAATTTATTAAATAATTTACTAAGAATTTGCAGATGATTTACTGTGTTATTTTCTTGGAATTTACAGAGTAATTTTCTAATAATTTACTGAGAATTTACTAAGCAATTGACCAAGATTTTTTTGAGAATTTATCGACAATTAACTGAGTAATTTATAGAGAATTTACCGAGTAATTTATTGCGAATTTACTTAGTAATTTACAGATAAATTTAGTGAGTAATTCATTGAATAATTTACTAGGAATTTACTTAGTAATTTATTGAGAATTTACTCAGTAAATTACAAAGAGTTTATTGAGAATTTACTAAGAATCTGTTGAGTACTTTTCTAAGAACTTACCGATCATTTACGGAGCAATTTACTGAGAATTTACTGAGTTATTGACCACAAATTTACTATGATTTTACTGATAATTTACTAAGAAATTTGTTGAGAATTTACTGTGAATTTAATGAGTAATTTACTCATAATTTATTGAGAATTTTCTTAGAATTTATTGAAAATTTTCAGAGTAATTTACATTGAATTTATTGAGTAATTCACCGAGAATTTGCCGATAATTCACTGAGTAATTTATAGAGAATTTATTGAAAATTTAACGAATAATTTATTGAAAATTTACAACCAATTTACTGAGTAATTTGCTGAGTAATTTACCAAGAATTTATACAAAATTTTCGGAGAATTTACAGAGTAATTTACTCATAATTTACTGAGTAATACACAAAAAAAATTTCTAATGATTTTCTAAGAATTTGCACAGAATTTTCTAATAATTTACTAAGAATTTACTGAATAATTTCCTGAGAATTTTGCGGGTAATTTATTGAGAATTTTACTGAGTAATTTAGTGAGAATTTAAGAGAAATTTGCCTAGAAATTTTGAAAAAAATTTCTGTGAATTTACTGAGTAATTTACCAAGAATTTATACAAATTTTTTTGTGAATTTACAGACTGATTTACTCATAATTTACTGAGTAATTCATAAAAAAGTTTCTAATGATTTTCTAAAAATTTACACAGAATTTTCTAATAATTTACTAAGAATTTACTGAATAATTTTCTGAGAATTTTGCTTGTAATTTATTGAGAATTTTGCTCAGTGATTTAACGAGAATTTACTAACTAATTTACTAAGAATTTACCGATAATTTACGGAGTAAGTTACAGAGAATTTACTGCGAATTGGCTAAGAAATTTACTGATAAATTACTAAGTTCTTCACTGGGTAATTTAGTTGGAAATTACTAAGTAATTTATTGAGAATTTACTGAGTAAGTTACTAAGAATTTATTGATAATTTAGTTAGACGTCACGGATTAATTTATTGAGAATTTACTAAGTAATTTACTTACAATTTATGGAATAATTTACTGAGAATTTACAGGAAATTTACTAATTAATGTTCGAATAATTTACCGAGAATTAACAAAGTAATTTACGATTTTTTTTTTGATAATTTTATGAGTAATTTACTATGAATTTACTGAGTAATTTATCAGGAATTTATACATAATTTTTTGAAAATTTTCTGAGTAATTTATTTAGAATTAATTAAATGATTAACTGAAAATTTACTGATAATTTACAAGTAATTTATAGAGAATTTATGGAGTAATTTGCTGAATAATTTACTAAGAAATTACTTTGAATTACCAAGAATTTATATAGAATTTTTTGAGAATCTACTGCGTAATTTACTCAGAATTTACTTAATTCACATTTCTTTCAACTTTTTGAGAATTTACTCAGAATTTTCTTATAAATTACAAAGAATTTGCGGAATAATTTATAGAGAATTTTACGTCTAATTTACTGAGAAATTTCCTGAGTAATTTAGTGAGAATTTACTAAGTAATTTACTGATAATTTACTGAGTAATTAACTAAGAATTTACCAACAATTTACTGAGTAATTTACAGAGAATTTATCGAGTAATTTATTGACATTTTACTGAGAATTTACTAACTAAATTACTGAATAATTCACTCATTAATTTACTTGCAATTTACTGAGAATTTAAGGAGTAATTTATTGAGAATTTTCTGATTAATTTGCTTAGAATTTATTAGATAATTTACTAAGAATTTACATGTAATTTAATGCGCTATTTTCTTGAAATTTACAGGGTAATTTTCTAATAATTTACTGAGTAATTTACTAAGTAATTGATCAAGAATTTTTCAAGAATTTACCGATAATTGACTGAGTAACTTACAGAGAATTTACCGAGTAATTTACTGGGAATTTACTTAGTAATTTGAAGATAAATTTAGTGAGTTATTCACCGAATAATTTACTATGAATTTACTTAGCAATTTATTTAGAATTTACTCAGTAAATTACTAAGACTTTATTGAAAATTTACTGAGTATTTACTGAGAATTTGTGAAGTAATTTTCTAGGAACTTACCAATCATTTACGAAGCAATTTACTGAGAATTTATCGAGTTATTTACCGCGAATTTACTATAACTTAATGAGAATTTGCGGAGTAATTTGCTGAGTAATTTTTTGAGAATTTACTGTGAGTTTAATGAGTAATTTACTCGTAATTTATGGAGAATTTTCTTAGAATTTATTGAAAATTTTCAGAGTAATTTACGTTGAATTTATTGAGTAATTCACTGGGAATTTACCGATAATTAACTGAGTAATTTATAGAGAATTTATTGAAAATTTAACGAATAATTTATTAAGAATTTACAACCAGTTTACTGAGAATTTACAGAGAAATTTGCCGAGAAATTTTGAAAAAAATTTCTGTGAATTTACTGAGTAATTTACCAAGAATTTATACAATTTTTTTTTGTGAATTTACAGACTGATTTACTCATAATTTACCGAGTAATTCACAAAAAAATTTATAATGATTTTCTAAGAATTTACACAGAATTTTCTAAGAATTTACTGAATAATTTTCTGAGAATTTTGCTTGTAATTTATTGAGAATTTTGCTCAGTGATTTAACGAGAATTTACTAACTAATTTACTAAGAATTTACCGATAATTTACAGAGTAAGTTACAGAGAATTTACTGAATAATTTATTTAGAATTTACTGGGAATTGGCTATGAAATTTACTGATAAATTACTAAGTTCTTCACTGGGTAATTTAGTTGGAAATTACTAAGTAATTTATTGAGAATTTACTGAGTAAGTTACTAAGAATTGATTGATAATTTCGTTAGACGTCACGGATTAATTTATTGAGAATTTACTAAGTAATTTACTTACAATTTATGGAATAATTTACTAAGAACTTACAGGAAATTTACTAATTAATGTTCGAATAATTTACTGAGAATTAACAAAGTAATTTATGAATTTTTTTTTGATAATTTTATGAGTAATTTACTATGAATTTACTGAGTAATTTATCAAGAATTTATACATAATTTATTGAGAATTTTCTTAGAATTTATTGAAAATTTTCTAAGTAATTTATTTCGAATTTATTAAATGATTAACTGAAAATTTACTGATAATTTATTGAGAATTTATGGAGTAATTTGCTGAGTAATTTACTAAGAAATTACTTTGAATTTACCAAGAATTTTCTGAGAAGTTTTTGAGTAATTTATGCGTAATTTACTGATTAATTCACAAAAAAAATTCTTTCAATTTTTTAAGAATTTACTCAGAATTTTCTTATAGAGAATCATTTGCGTAATTTACTGATTAATTCACAAAAAAATTTCTTTCAATTTTTTGAGAATTTACCTAGAATTTTCTTATAAATTACAAAGAATTTGCTGAATAATTTATAGAGAATTTTACGTCTAATTTACTGAGAAATTTTCTGAGTAATTTAGTGACAATTTACTAAGTAATTTTCTAGTAATTAACTAAGAATTTACTAATTAATTCACTCATTAATTTACTTGTAATTTACTGAAAATTTAAGGAGGAATTTGTTAAGAATTTACTCAGTAATTTGCTTAGAATTTATTAAATAATTTACTAAGAATTTGTAGATAATTTACTGTGTTATTTTCTTAGAATTTACAGAGTAATTTTCTAATAATTTACTAAGTAATTGACGAAGAATTTTTTACGAACCTGTTGATAATTAACTGAGTAATTTACAGAGAATTTATTGAGAATTTACCGAGTAATTTACTGGGAATTGACCTAGTAATTTACAGTTAAATTTCGTGAGTAATTCACCGAATAATTTACTATGAATTTACTTAGTAATTTATAGAAAATTTACTGCGAATTG
>NW_021031383.1:75437-146368 GCF_004153795.1 Camellia sinensis | reverse complement strand
GAGTGAACTTCCAAGCTTGATCGTTGGAGTTTGAACCGTTAGATTCGAGTTTTGAGGTTAGAATCTTAAACCACTCTTGTTGTTCTTATTAATCGTCTAGCTGCATTGCACGATCAAACCCGTTCTGCACGTCATGCATTGATTTAAAGTTGGTTTTAGAAAGAGAAAATGGTTTTCATGTGTTCTTGAAGAAAAGCCTTGTTTGATCCGAAAGTTTGCATTAAGGTTTATGTTTTTTTGTTTGTTTTCATAAGATCTTCGAGTATGGATACCCAGGTCCACGTTTTTGAATTCTTAGCATGAAATCTCAGATTTTGTAATAGCAAGTCATAACCTTTGCATATATCTTCCTCATGTTCATGTTCTTCATGATCGTCATGTTCTTTAAGAGAGGGAAACCCAGATTTTCCCGACTTCATTTCCTTGAATGTGGCCATCGAGGCCACACCTCGGCAAGGAGGTGTGGGACCTCGGCCTAGACCTGGTAGTTGCCCAGCATGTTTTCCAGAGATAAGAAACTGTGTTTTGTTTTGATTTGACTTAGTTTTTGAAGAATGTCGAGGTCATTTGTATGCATGCAAGACTTGTTTTGAGAAGTGCATTTAATAGATTTTGCCATGTGTTTGTAGGACTTGGACTTGCCTTGACCCCGACGTTTGAAGAACTATGTGAGTGGTATTTTTAATAAAGTTATGTTATCAATGTTTTGATGAGTTTTGCTTTACTTTGTTTTGAAAAGTATTTGTTAAGCATGAATGATTGTCCATATTTTGAATATCAAGCATTATCTTGTTTTGATGACCTTCTCGGAAAGTCCTTAGTGCCAGGGGACTATAATGCAACTGCACATCTTGTTTTGAAAGTCCCTTGTGCTGGAGGACTCTAAACTTTCGCAGTACTCTCGTGTTAGGAGGCTACGGGCCTTCGTAACATAGGTCCTTTGTGCTAGAGGACTCTAAACTTTTGTAGCACCCTTGTTGAGATATCTCCCTTGCTTTGCTTTGTTTTGTTTTGCCACTAACGGTTTACCGCATGGGTTTGTTTGTCCAGAATGTCATCATTTGTAATATGTTGATGCTAGTAAGCATCCCTTGAAGCTTTGAAGATTTGCTAGATGGACGAGGTCCATCCCTTGTTATATAAAGTTTTGATATGTATTGTTTGAAAGGACTTCGGCTATTATTCATGCAAACCCTTTATTATCTATATCATTCACTGAGTATCCAAGCTCACCCTCTCTATATATATGTAGGTGATGAGCAAGAAGGCGGTGACGCCTAGATGTGATTCGCGAGCTTGTTTTGGATTTTTGTCATGTCGGCTTGACTTGTATTTATGTCGGCAGTCTTGAAAATCATGCTTCTCGACTTGTAATATTTGTATTTTGCACACGTCGGCTTGAGAAGCCTTTTGATCAAGATGTAATGAGTACTTTATTTCATTTGTACTAAGTTGTAACCCATGTGAAGATGTTTGCCATTTCACTTGACTTACGCACAGCTCTTATGGACTAATCTAATTTGTATGTATCGCTTCTGTACTTGTGAGCCCCATATATTATACTCTGCTGTGTGTGGATTTTGGAAAACTGGCCTTCGGTAATCTCAAATTACTGGCCATCACAGCACCATCCCACTAGGGGCGGTTTGGGGTCGTGACAAAGTTACTAAGAATTTACTGATAATTTACTTAGACTTTACGGATTAATTTATTGAGAATTTACTAAGTAATTTACTCAGAATTTAGTGAATAATTTACTAAGAATTTATCGGAAATTTACTAATTGATGTTTGAATAATTTACTGAGAATTTACAAAGTAATTTACGATTTTTTTTTTTGATAATTTTATGAGTAATTTTCTATGAATTTACTAAGTAATTTACCAAGAATTTATACAGAATTTACTGAGTAATTTACTCAGAATTTACTGAAATTTTTTTGAGTAATTTATTAGAATTTAGTAAATAATTTACTGAAAATTTATAGATAATAAGTAAGTTATAGAGAATTTACTGAAAATTTAACGAGTAATTTAATAAGAATTTACTACGAATTTATTGACAATTTATGGAGTAATTTGCGGAATAATTTACTAAGAAATTACTTTGAATTTACAAAGAATTTATATAGAATTTTTCGAGAATTTATTAAGTAATTTACTTTGTAATTTGCTCATAATTTACTGATTAATTCACAAAAAAAATCTTGTAATTTTTTGAGAATTTACTCAGAATTTTTTAATAAATTACTAAGAATTTTCTGAATAATTTGTAGAGAATTTTACGTGTAATTTACTGAGAAATTTCCTGAGTAATTTAGTCAGAATTTACTAAGTAATTTACTGAGAATTTACTGATAATTTACTGAGTAATTTACAGAGAATTTTTCGAGTAATTTACTGACATTTTACTGAGAATTTACTAAGTAATTTACTGATAAATCACTGAATAATTCACTCATTAATCTACTTGTAATTTACTGAGAATTTAAGGAGTCATTTGTTGAGAATTTACTCAGTAATTTGCTTACAATTTGTTAAATAATTTACTAAGAATTTGCAGATAATTTACTGTGTTATTTTCTTGGAATTTACAAAGTAATTTTATAATAATTTATTGAGAATTTACTAAGCAATTGACCAAGAATTTTTTGAGAATTTACCGATCATTAACTGAGTGATTTATAGAGAATTTACCGAGTAATTTACTGGGAATTTACTTAATAATTTACAGACAAATTTAGTGAGTAATTCACTGAATAATTTACTAGGAATTTACTTAGTAATTTATTGAGAATTTACTCAGTAAATTACAAAGAGTTTATTGAGAATTTACTGAAAATCTGTTGAGTACTTTTCTAGGAACTTACCAATCATTTACGGAGCATTTTACTGAGAATTTACTGAGTTATTTACCATGAATTTACTATGACTTTACTGATAATTTACTGAGCAATTTGTTGAGAATTTACTGTGAATTTAATGAGTAATTTACTCATAATTTATTGAGAATTTTCTTAGAATTTATTGAAAATTTTCAGAGTAATTTACTTTGAATTTATTGAGTAATTCACCGAAAATCTGCTGATAATTCACTGTGTAATTTACAGAGAATTTATTGAAAATTTAACGAATAATTTATTGAGAATTTACAACCAATTTACTGAGTAATTTGCTGAGTAATTTTTTAAAAATTTTCTGTGAATTTACTGAGTAATTTACCAAGAATTTATAGAAAATTTTCGAAGAATTTACAGAGTAATTTACTCATAATTTACTGAGTAATTCACACAAAAAAATTCTAATGATTTTCTAAGAATTTACACAGAATTTTCTAATAATTTACTAAGAATTTACTGAATAATTTCCTGAGAATTTTACTGAGTAATTCAGTGAGAATTTACTAAGAATCTAACGATAATTTACAAGGAATTTTATGAGTAATTTATTGAGAATTTACTGCGAATGGACTAAGAAATTTACTGATAAATTACTAAGTTCTTCATTGGGCAATTTAGTTGGAAATTACTAAGTAATTGGTTGAGAATTTACTGAGTAAGTTACTAAGAATTTATTGATAATTTACTTAGACTTTACGGATTAATTTATTGAGAATTTACTAATTAATTTACTCAGAATTTAGTAAATAATTTACTAAGAATTTATAGGAAATTTACTATTTAGTGTTTGAATAATTTACCGAGAATTTACAAAGTAATTTATGAATTTTTTTTGATAATTTTATGAGTAATTTTATATGAATTTACTGAGTAATTTACCAAGAATTTATACAGAATTTACTGAGTTATTTACTTAGAATTTACTAAGTAATTTACTCAGAATTTACTGAAAATTTATAGATAATTTACAAAGTAAGTTATAGAGAATTTACTGAAAATTTAACGAGTAATTTACTGAGAATTTACAACGAATTTATTGACAATTTATGGAGTAATTTGTGGAATAATTTACTAAGAAATTACTTTGAATTTACCAAGAATTTATATAGAATTTTTTGAGAATTTATTAAATAATTTACTTTGTAATTTGCTCATAATTTACTGATAAATTCACAAAAAAATTTCTTGTAATTTTTTGAGAATTTACTCAGAATTTTCTAATAAATTATTAAGAATTTTCTGAATAATTTGTAGAAGATTTTATGTGTAATTTACTGAGAAATTTCCTAAGTAATTTAGTGAGAATTTACTAAGTAATTTACTGAGAATTTACCAATAATTTACTGAGTAATTTACAGAGAATTTATCGAGCAATTTACTGACATTTTACTGAAAATTTACTAAGTAATTTACTGATAAATCACTGAATAATTCACTCATTAATCTACTTGTAATTTACTGAGAATTTAAGGAGTCATTTGTTGAGAATTTACTCAGTAATTTGCTTACAATTTGTTAAATAATTTACTAAGAATTTGCAGATAATTAACTGTGTTATTTTCTTTGAATTTACAGAGTAATTTTATAATAATTTACTGAGAATTTACTAAGCAATTGACCAAGAATTTTTTGAGAATTTACTGATCATTAACTGAGTGATTTATAGAGAATTTACCGAGTAATTTACTGGGAATTTACATAGTAATTTACAGATAAATTTAGTGAGTAATTCACTGAATAATTTTCTAGGAATTTACTTAGTAATTTATTGAGAATTTACTCAGTAAATTACAAAGAGTTTATTGAGAATTTACTGAGAATCTGTTGAGTACTTTTCTAGGAACTTACCAATCATTTACGGAGCAATTTACTGAGAATTTACCGAGTTATTTACCATGAATTTACTATGATTTTACTGATAATTTACTGAGCAATTTGTTGAGAATTTACTGTGAATTTAATGAGTAATTTACTCATAATTTATTGAGAATTTTCTTAGAATTTATTGAAAATTTTCAGAGTAATTTACTTTGAATTTATTGAGTAATTCACCGAGAATTTGTCGATAATTCACTGTGTAATTTACAGAGAATTTATTGAAAATTTAACGAATAATTTATTGAGAATTTACAACGAATTTACTGAGTAACTTTTTACAAATTTTCTGTGAATTTACTGAGTAATTTACCAAGAATTTATACAAAATTTTCGGAGAATTTACAGAGTAATTTACTTATAATTTACTGAGTAATTCGCAAAAAAATATTCTAATGATTTTCTAAGAATTTACCCAGAATTTTCTAATAATTTACTGAATAATTTCCTGAGAATTTTGCGGGTAATTTATTGAGAATTTTACTGAGTAATTTAGGGAGAATTTACTAAAATTCTAAAGTTATTTTAAAAGAGTTTACTGTGTAATTTATTGAGAATTTACTGCGATTCTAAAGTAATTTATTGGAAATTACTAAGTAATTTGTTGAGAATTTACTCAGTAAGTTACTAAGAATTTATTGATAATTTACTTAGACTTTACGGATTAATTTATTGAGAATTTACTAAGTAATTTACTCAGAATTTAGTGAATAATTTACTAAGAATTTATAGGAAATTTACTAATTAATGTTTGAATAATTTTCCGAGAATTTACAAAGTAATTTACGAAATTTTTTTTGATAATTTTATGAGTAATTTACTATGAATTTACTGAGTAATTTACCAATAATTTATACTGAATTTACTGAGTTATTTACTCAGAATTTACTAAGTAACTTACTCAGAATTTACTGAAACTTTCTGAGTAATTTATTTTGAATTTAGTAAATAATTTACTGAAAATTTATAGATAATTTACGAAGTAATTTATATAGAATTTACTGAAAATTTAACGAGTAATTTATTGAGAATTTACTGTGAATTTATTGACAATTTATGTACTAATCTGCGGATTAATTTACTAAGAAATTACTTTGAGTTTACCAAGAATTTATATAGAATTTTCTAAAAATTTATTAAGTAATTTACTTTGTAATTTACTCATAGTTTACTGATTAATTCACAAAAAGATTTCTTGTAATTTTTTGAGAATTTACTCAGAATTTTCTAATAAATTACTGAGAATTTTCTGAATAATTTGTAGAGAATTTTACATGTAATTTACTGAGAAATTTCCTGAGTAATTTAGTGAGAATTTACTAAGTAATTTACAGAGAATTTACAAATAATTTACTGAGTAATTTACAGAGAATTTATCGAGTAATTTACTGATATTTTACTGAGAATTTACTAAGTAATTTACTGATAATTTAGTGAATAATTTACTAAGAATTTGTAGGAAATTTACTAATTAATGTTTGAATAATTTACTGAGAATTTACAAAGTAATTTATGATTTTTTTTTTGATAATTTTATGAGTAATTTGCTATGAATTTTTTGAGTAATTTACCAAGAATTTATACAGAATTTACTGAGTTATTTACTCAGAATTTACTAAGTGATTTACTCAGAATTTACTAAAAATTTTCTGAGTGATTTATTTAGAATTTAGTAAATAATTTACTGAAAATTTATAGATAATTTACAAAGTAATTTATAAAGAATTTACTGAAAATTTATAGATAATTTACAAAGTAATTTATAGAGAATTTACTGAAAATTTAACGAGTAATTTATTGAGAATTTACTACGAATTTATTGACAATTTATGTAGTAATTTGCGGAATAATTTACTAAGAAATTACTATGAATTTACCAAGAATTTATGTAGAATTTTTTGAGAATTTATTAAGTAATTTACTTTGTAATTTACTCATAATTTACTAATTAATTCACAAAAAAATTTCTTGTAATTTTTTAGAATTTACTCTGAATTTTCTAATAAATTACTAAGAATTTTCTGAATAATTTGTAGAGAATTTTACGTGCAATTTACTAAGTAATTTACTGATAATTTACTGAGAATTTATCGAGTAATTTACTGACATTTTACTGAGAATTTACTAAGTAATTTACTGATAAATCAATGAATAATTCACTCATTAATCTACTTGTAATTTACTGAGAATTTAAGGAGTCATTTATTGAGAATTTACTCCGTAATTTGCTTACAATTTGTTAAATAATTTACTAAGAATTTGCAGATAATTTATTGTGTTATTTTCATGGAATTTACAGAGTAATTTTCTAATAATTTACTGAGAATTTACTAAGCAATTGACCAAAAATTTTTTAAGAATTTACCGACAATTAACTGAGTGATTTATAGAGAATTTACCGAGTAATTCATTGGGAATTTACTTAGTAATTTACAGATAAATTTAGTGAGTAATTCACTGAATAATTTACTAGGAATTTACTTAGTAATTTATTGAGAATTTACTCAGTAAATTACAAAGAGTTTATTGAGAATTTACTGAGAATCTGTTGAGTACTTTTCTAGGAACTTACCGATCATTTACTGAGAATTTACTGAGTTATTTACCATGAATTTACTATGATTTTACTGATAATTTACTAAGCAATTTGTTGAGAATTTACTGTGAATTTAATGAGTGATTTATTCATAATTTATTGAGAATTTTCTTAGAATTTATTGAAAATTTTCAGAGTAATTCACTTTGAATTTATTGAAAATTTAACGAATAATTTATTGAGAATTTACAACCAATTTACGGAGAATTTACTCAGTAATTTGCTGAGTAATTTTTTAAAAATTTTCTGTGAATTTACTTAGTAATTTACCAAGAATTTATACAAAATTTTCAGAGAATTTACAGAGTAATTTACTCATAATTTACTGAGTAATTCACAAAAAAAAAATTCTAAAGATTTTCTAAGAATTTACACAGAATTTTCTAATAATTTACTAAAAATTTACTGAATAATTTCCTGAGAATTTTGTGGGTAATTTATTGAGAATGTTACTGAGTAATTTAGTGAGAATTTACTAAGAATCTAACGATAATTTACAAAAAATTTACTGAGTAATTTATTGAGAATTTACTGCGAATTGACCAAGAAATATACTGATAAATTACCTGTATTATGATAAATTGGTCCCTAATTTGAGAATTTACAGAGTAATTTACTCATAATTTACTGAGTAATTCACAAAAAAAAAATTTCTAATGATTTTCTAAGAATTTACACAGAATTTTCTAATAATTTACTAAAAATTTACTGAATAATTTCCTGAGAATTTTGCGGGTAATTTATTGAGAATGTTACTGAGTAATTTAGTGAGAAATTACTAAGAATCTAACGATAATTTACAAAAAATTTACTGAGTAATTTATTGAGAATTTACTGCGAATTGACTAAGAAATATACTGATAAATTACTAAGTTCTTCACTGGACCATTTAGTTGGAAATTAGTAAGTAATTTGTTGAGAATTTACTGTGTAAGTTACTAAGAATTTATTGACAATTTACTTAGACTTTACGGATTAATTTATTGAGAATTTACTAAGTAATTTACTCAGAATTTATTAAGTAATTTACTAAGAATTTACAGATAATTTACTGAGAATTTACAGGAAATTTACTAATTAATGTTTGAATAATTTACTGAGAATTTATAAAGTAATTTACGAATTTTTTTTGATAATTTTATGAGTAATTTACCAAGAATTTATATAGAATTTACTGAGTTATTTACTCAGAATTTACTGAGTAATTTACTCAGGATTTATTGAAAAATTTTCGAGTAATTTATTTATAATTTATTAAATAATTTATTGAGAATTTACAGATAATTTACAAACCAATTTATAGAGAATTTTCTGAATATTTAACGGGTAATTTATTGAGAATATATGGCGTAATTTGCTGAATAATTTACTAAGAAATTACTTTTGAATTTACCAAGAATTTATATACAATTTTCTGAGAATTTATTGAGTAATATACTTTGTAATTTTCTCATAATTTACTGATTAATTCACAAAAAAATTTCTTGTAATTTTTTTGAGAATTTACTCAGAATTTTCTGATAAATTACTAAGAATTTGCTGAATAGTTTACATAGAATTTTACGTATAATTTACTGAGAAATTTCCTGGGTAATTTAGTGAGAATTTACTGATAATTTACTGAGTAATTAACTAAGAATTGACCAATAATTTACTATGTAATTTACAGAGAATTTATCGAGTAATTTATTGTCATTTTACTGAGTATTTACTAAGTAATTTACTGATAAATCACTGAATAATTCACTCGTTAATCTACTTGTAATTTACTGAGAATTTAAGGAGTAATTTGTTGATAATTTACTCAGTAATTCGCTTACAATTTATTAAATAATTTACTAAGAATTTGCAGATAATTTACTGTGTTATTTTCTGGGAATTTACAGAGTAATTTTCTAATAATTTATTGAGAATTTGCTAAGTAATTGACCAAGAATTTTTTGAGAATTTACCGATAATTAACTGAGTAATTTACAGAGAATTTATTGAGAATTTACCGAGTAATTTACTGGGAATTTATTTAGTAATTTACAGATAAATTTAGTGAGTAATTCAGCGAATAATTTACTAGGAATTTACTTAGTAATTTATTGAGAATTTACTCAGTAAATTACTAAGAGTTTATTGAGAATTTACTGAGAATTTGTTGACTACTTTTCTAGGAACTTACCAATCATTTACAGAGCAATTTACTGAGTATTTATCGAGTTATTTACCATGAATTTACTAGGATTTTACTGATAATTTACTGAGCAATTTGTTTATTGAGAATTTACTGTGAATTTAATGAGTAATTTACTCATAATTTATTGTGAATTTTCTTAGAATTTATTAAAAAATTTTAGAGTAATTTACTTTGAATTTATTGAATAATTCACCGAGAATTTGCGATAATTCACTGAGAATTTATTGAAAATTTAACGAATAATTTATTGAGAATTTACAACCAATTTACTGAGAATTTACTGAGTAATTTACTGAGTAATTTTTTTAAATTTTTCTGTGAATTAACTGAGTAATTTACCCAGAATTTATACAAAAATTTCTGAGAATTTATAGAGTAATTTACTCATAATTTACTGAGTAATTCACAAAAAAAAAATTCTAATGATTTTCTAAGAATTTACACAGAATTTTCTAATAATTTACTGAATAATTTCCTGAGAATTTTGCGTTTACTTTATTGATAATTTTACTGAGTAATTTAATGAGAATTTACGGAGAATTTATTTAGTAATTTACTAAGAATCTGCCAAAAATTTACAGAGTATCTTACTGAGTAATTTATGAGAATTTACTGCGAATTGACTAAGAAATTTACTTAGAAATTACTAAGTTATTTGCTGGGTAATTTAGTTAAAAATTACTAAGTAATTTATTGAGAATTTACTGAGTAAGTTACTAAGAATTTATTGATAATTTACTTAGACTTTACGGATTAATTTATTGATAATTTACTAAGTAATTTACTTAGAATTTATTGAATAATTTGCTGGGAATTTATAAAGTAATTTACTGAGAATTTATAGGAAATTTACTAATTAATATTCGAATAATTTACTGAGTAATTTACTGAGAATTAACAAAGTAATTTACGAAATTTTTTTTGATAATTTTATGAGTAATTTACTGAGTAATTTACCAAGTAATTTATTGAGAATTTGACGAGTAATTTATTTAGAAGTTTCTACGAATTTATTGAGAATTTGTGGAGTAATTTGCTGAATAATTTACTAAGAAATTACTTTGATTTTACCAAGAATTTATATAGAATTTTCTGAGAATTTATTGAGTAATTTACTCATAATTTATTGATTAATTCACAAAACAATTTCTAGCAATTTGCTTAGAATTTACTCAAAATTTTCTGATAAATTACTAAGAATTTTTCTGAATAATTTATAGAGAATTTTACATCTAATTTCCTGAGTAATTTATTGAGAATTTACTAAGTAATTTACTGATAATTTACTAAGTAATTAAGTAAGAATTTACCAATAATTTGCTGAGTAATTTACAGAGAATTTATTGAGTAATTTATTGACATTTTACTGAGAATTTACTAAGTAATTTACTGATAAATTACTGAATAATTCACTCATTAATTTACTTGTAATTTACTAAGAATTTAAGGAGTAATTTATTGAGAATTTACTCAGTAATTTGCTTAGAATTTATTAAATAATTTACTAAGAATTTACTGTGCTATTTTCTTGAAATTTACAGAGTAATTTACTATGTAATTGACCAAGAATTTTTTGAGAATTTACTGATAATTAACTGAGTAATTTACTCAGAATTTACTTAGTAATTTACAGATAAATTTAATAAGTAATTCACAGAATAATTTACTATGAATTTACTTAGTAATTTATTTAGAACTTACTCAGTAAATTACTAAGAGTTTATTGAGAATTTACTGAGAATTTGTTGAGTAATTTTTTGGGAACTTACTGATCATTTACAAAGCAATTTACTAAGAATTTACCGAGTTATTTATCGCGAATTTTCTATAACTTTCATGATAATTTACTGAGAATTTACTAAGTAATTGGCTGAGTAATTTTTTAAAAATTTTCTGTGAATTTACTGAGTAATTTACCAAGAATTTATACAAAAATTTTAGAGAATTTACAGAGTAATTTACTCATAATTTACTAAGTAATTCACAAAAAAAAATTCTAATGATTTTCCAAGAATTGACACAGAATTTTCTAATAATTTACTGAATAATTTTCTGAAAATTTTGTGTGTAATTTATTGAGAATTTTACTGAGTAATTTAATGAGTAATTTACTAATAATCGACCAATAAGTTACAGAGTAATTTACTGAGTAATTTATTGAGAATTTACTGAGTAAGTTACTAAGAATTTATTGATAATTTACTTAGACTTTGTAGATTAATTTATGGAGAATTTACTAAGTAATTTACTTAGAATTTATTGAATAATTTACTAAGAATTTGTAAAGTAATTTACTGAGAATTTACAAGAAATTTACTAATTATGGTTCGAATAATTTACTGTGAATTAACAAAGTAATTTACGAATTTTTTTTTGATAATTTTATGAGTAATTTATTATGAATTTACTGAGTAATTTTCCAAGAATTTATAGATAATTTATTGAGAATTTTCTTAGAATTTATTGAAAATTTTCTGAGTAATTTATTAAATAATTTACTGAAAATTTACAGGTAATTTACAAAGTAATTTGTAGAGAATTTATTGAGAATTTAACGAAAAATTTATTGAGAATTTATGGAGTAATTTACTGAATAATTTACTAAGAAATTACTTTGAATTTACCAAGAATTCATATAGAATTTTCTGAGAATTTATTGAGTAATTTACTCATAATTTACTGATTAATTCACAAAAATTTCTTGTAATTTTTTGAGAATTTACTCAGAATTTTTTGATAAATTATTAAGAATTTGCTGAACAATTTATAGAGAATTTTATGTCTAATTTACTGAGAAATTTCCTGAGTAATTTAGTTAGAATTTACTAAGTAATTTACTGATAATTTACTAAGTAATTAACGAAGAATTTATCAATAATTTACTGAGTAATTTACAGAGAATTTATCGAGTAATTTATTGACATTTTACTGAGAATTTACTAATAATTTACTGATAAATTATTGAATAATTCACTCATTAATTTACTTATAATTTACTGAGAATTTAAGGAGTAATTTGTTGAGAATTTACTCAGTAATTTGCTTAGAATTTATTAAATAATTTATTAAGAATTTACTGTGCTATTTTCTTGGAATTTACTGAGTAATTTACTAAGTAATTGACCAAGAATTTTTTGAGAATTTACTGATAATTAACTGAGTAATTTGTAGAGCATTTACCGAGTAATTTACTGGAAATTTACTTAGTAATTTATTTAGAATTTACTCAGTAAATTACTAAGAGTATATTGAGAATTTACTGAGCATTTACTGAGAATTTGTTTTAGTAATTTTTTAGGAACTTACCAATCATTTACGAAGCAATTTACTGAAAATTTACCGAGTTATTTACCACGAACTTACTATAACTTTAATGATAATTTGTTGAGTAATTTATTGAGAATTTACTATGAATTTAATGAGTAATTTACTCATAATTTACTGAGAATTTTCTTAGAATTTATTGAATAATTCACCGAGAATTTACCAATAATTAACTGAGTAATTTATAGAGAATTTATTGAAAATTTAACGAATAATTTATTGAGAATTTACAATCAATTTACTGAGAATTTACTAAGTAATTTGCTGAGTAATTTTTTAAAAATTTTCTGTAAATTTACTGAGTAATTTACCCATAATTTATACAAAATTTTCTAAGAATTTATAGAGTAATTTACTCATAATTTACTGAGTAATTCACTAAAAAAATTTCTAATGATTTTCTAAGAATTTACACCGAATTTTCTAATAATTTAATAAGAATTTACTGAATAATTTTTTGAGAATTTTTCATGTAATTTATTGAGAATTTTATTGAGTAATTTAATGAGAATTTACGGAGAATTTATTTAGTAATTACTAAGAATCTACCAATAATTTACAGAGTAATTTACTGAGTAATTTATTGAGAATTTACTGCGAATTGACTATGAAATTTACTTATAAATTACTAAGTTCTTCACTGGGTAATTTAGTTGGAAATTACTAAGTAATTTATTGAAAATTTACTAAGTAAGTTACCAAGAATTTATTGAGAATTTACTAAGTAATTTACTTACAATTTATTGAATAATTTACTGAGAATTTATAAAGTAATTTACTGAGAATTTAAAGGAAATTTACTAATCAATGTTCGAATAATTTACTGAGAATTTACAAAGTAATTTATGAATTTTTTTCTGATAATTTTATGAGTAATTTACTATGAATTTACTGAGTAATTTACCAAGAATTTACTGAGTTATTTACTCAAAATTTAATGAAATTTTTTTGAGTAATTTATTTAGAATTTATTAACTAATTTACTGAGAATTTACAGAGAATTTACAAAGTAATTTATAGAGAATTTACAAAAAAATTAACGAGTACTTTATTGAGAATTTACTACGAATTTATTGAGAATTTATTGAGTAATTTGCTGAATAATTTACAATGAAATTACTTTCAATTTACCAAGAATTTATATAGAATTTTCTGAGAATTTATTGAGTAATTTACTCATAATTTATTGATTAATTCACAAAAAAATTTCTTCTAATTTTATGAGAATTTACTCAGAACTTTCTGATAAATTACTAAGAATTTGCTAAATAATTTATAGAGAATTTTACGTGTAATTTACTGAGAAATTTCCTGAGTAATTTAGTGAGAATTTACTGAGTAATTTACTACAAATTTACCAATAATGTACTGAGTAATTTATAGAGAATTTATCGAGTAATTTTCTGACATTTTATTGAGAATTTACTGATAAATCACAGAATAATTCACTCATAAATCTACTTGTAATTTACTGAGAATTTAAGGAGTAATTTGTTGAGAATTTACTCAGTAATTCACTTAGAATTTATTAAATAATTTACTGTGTTATTTTCTTGAAATTTACAGAGTAATTTTATAATAATTTACTAAGAATTTACTAAGTAATTGATCGAGATTTTTTTGAGAATTTACTGATAATTAACTGAGTAATTTACAAAGAATTTATTGAAAATTTACCGAGTAATTTACTGGGAATTTACTTAGTAATTTACAGATAAATTTAGGGAGTAATTCACCGAATAATTTACCAGGAATTTACTTAGTAATTTATTGAGCATTTACTCAGTAAATTACTAAGAGTTTATTGAGAATTTACTGAGAATTTGTTAAGTACTTTTCTAGGAACTTACCAATCATTTACGGAGCAATTTACTGAGAATTTACCGAGTTATTTAACATGAATTTACTATGATTTTACTGATAATTTACTGAGTAATTTGTTGAGTAATTTATTGAGAATTTACTGCGAATTTAATGAGTAATTTACTCATAATTTATTGAGAATTTTCTTAGAATTTATTGAAAATTTTCAGAGTAATTTACTTGGAATTTATTGAGTAATTCACCGAGAATTTGTCGATAATTAACTGAGTAATTTATGGAGAATTTATTGAAAATTCAACGAATAATTTATTGAAAATTTACAACCAGTTTACTGAGAATTTAAGGAGTAATTTCCTGAGTAATTTATTAAAAATTTTCTGTGAATTTACAGAGTAATTTACCAAGAATTTATACAAAATTTTTTGAGAATTTACAGAGTAATTTACTCATAATTTATTGAGTAATTCACAAAAAAAATTCAAATGATTTTCTAAGAATTTACACAGAATTTTCTAATAATTTACTAAGAATTTACTGAATAATTTTCTAAAAATTTTGCATGTAATTTGTTGAGAATTTTACTGAGTAATTTAGTGAGAATTTACTGATAATTTTCTGAGAATTTATTGAGTAATTTACTAAGAATCTAACGATAATTTACAGAGAATTCACTGAGTAATTTATTGAGAATTTACTGCGAATTGACTATCAAATTTACTAATAAATTACTAAGTTCTTCACTGGGCAATTTAGTTCGAAATTACTAAGTCATTTATTGAGAATTTACTGAGTAAGTTACTAAGATTTTATTGATAATTTACTTAGACTTTGCGGATTAATTTATTCAGAATTTACTAAGTAATTTACTCAGAATTTAGTGAATAATTTACTAAGAATTTATGAAGTAATTTACTGAGAATTTATAGAAAATTTACAAATTAATGTTTGAATAAGTTACTGAGTAATTTACTAAGAATTTACAAAGTAATTTACAAAATTTTGTTTGATAATTTTATGAGTAATTTACTATGAATTTACTGAGTAATTTACCAAGAATTTATACAGAATTTACTGAGTTATTTACTCAGAATTTACTAAGTAATTTACGCAGAATTTTTTGAAAATTTTCTGAGTAATTTATTTAGAATTTATTAAATAATTTACTGAGAATTTGTTGATAATTTACAAAGTAATTTATAGAGAATTTACAAAAAATTTAACGAGTAATTTGTTGAGAATTTACTACGAATTTATGGAGTAATTTGCTGAATAATTTACTAAGAACTTACTTTGAAGTTACCAAGAATTTATATAGAATTTTTTGAGAATTTATTAAGTAATTTACTCATAATTTACTGATTAATTGGCAAAAAAAATTCTTGTAATTTTTTGAAAATTTACTCAGAATTTTCTGATAAATTACTAAGAATTTGCTGAATAATTTACAGAGAATTTTACGTATAATTTACTTAGAAATTTCTTGAGTAATTTACTGAGAACTTACTAAGTAATTTACTGAGAATTTACTGAGTAATTAACTAAGAATTTACCAATAATTTACTGAGTAATTTAAAAAGAATTTATCGAGTAATTTACTGACATTTTATTGAGAATTTACTAAGTAATTTACTGATAAATCACTAAATAATTCATTCATTAATCTACTTTTAATTTACTGAGAATTTAAGGAGTAATTTACTCAGTAATTTGCTTAGAATTTATTAAATAATGTACTAAGAATTTGCAGATAATTTACTGTGTTATTTTCTTTGAATTTATAGAGTAATTTTCTAATAATTTGTTGAGCAATTTACTGAGAATTTACTAAGTAATTGACCAAGAATTTTTTGAGAATTTACCGATAATTAACTGAGTAATTTACAGAGAATTTATTGAGAATTTATCGAGTAATTTACTGGGAATTTACTTAGTAATTTACAAATAAATTTAGTGAGTAATTCACCGAATAATTTACTAGGAATTTACTTAGTAATTTATTGAGAATTTACTCAGTAAATTACAAAGAGTTTATTGAGAATTTACTGAGAATCTGTTGAGTATTTTTCTAGGAACATACCAATAATTTACGGAGCAATTTACTGAGAATTTACCGAGTTATTTACCATGAATTTACTATGATTTTACTGATAATTTACTGAGTAATTTGTAGAGTAATTTATTGTGAATTTACTGTGAATTTAATGAGTAATTTACTCATAATTTATTGAGAATTTTCTTAGAATTTATTGAAAATTTTCAGAGTAATTTACTTTGAATTTATTTAGTAATTCATCGAGAATTTGCTGATAATTAACTGAGTAATTTACAGAGAATTTATTGAAAATTTAATGAATAATTTGTTGAGAATTTGCAACCAATTTACTGAGAATTTACGGAGTAATTTGCTGAGTAATTTATTAAAAAAAATTTGTGAATTTACTGAGTAGTTCACAAAAAAAAATTTATGATGATTTTCTAAGAATTTACACAGAATTTTCTAATAATTTACTAAGAATTTATGGAATATTTTTCTGAGAATTTTGCATCTAATTTATTGAGAATTTTACTGAGTAATTTAGTGAGAATTTACTGAGAATTTATTGAGTAATTTACCAAGAATGAAACGATAATTTACAGAGTAATTTACGGAGAATTTACTACAACTTGACTAAGAAATTTACTGATAAATTACTAAGTTCTTCATTGGGCAATTTAGTGGGAAATTGCTAAGTCATTTATTGAGAATTTACTAAGTTACTAAGAATTTATTGATAATTTACTTAGACTTTACGGATTAATTTATTGAGAATTTACTAAGTAATTTACTCAAAATTTAGTGAATAATTTACTAAGAATTTACAAATACTCTACTGTGAATTTATAGAAAATTTACTAATTAATGTTCAAATAATTTACTGAGTAATTTACTGAGAATTTACAAACTAATTTATGAAATTTTTTTAATAATTTTATGAGTAATTTACTATGAATTTACTGAGTAATTTACCAAGAATTTATACAGAATTTACTGAGTTATTTACACAGAATTTACTGAGTAATTTACTTAGGATTTATTGAAAATTTTTCGAGTAATTTATTTAGAATTTATTAAATAATTTACTGAGAATTTACAGATAATTTACAAACAAATTTATAGAGAATTTACTGAATATTTAACGGGTAATTTATTGAGAATTTATTGAGAATATATGGAGTAATTTGCTGAATAATTTACTAAGAAATCACTTTAAATTTACCAAGAATTTATATATAATTTTCTGAGAATTTATTGAGTAATTTACTCATAATTTACTGATTAATTCACAAAAAAATTTCTTGTAATTTTTTGAGAATTTATTCAGAATTTTATGATAAATTAGTAAGAATTTGCTGAATAATTTACAGAGAATTTCACATGCAATTTACTGAGAAATTTCTTGAGTAATTTAGTGAGAATTTACTAACTAATTTACTGAGAATTTATTGAGTAATTAACTAAGAATTTACCAATAATTTACTGAGTAATTTACAGGGAATTTATCGAGTAATTCGTTGACATTGTACTGAAAATTTACCAAGTAATTTACTGATAAATCACTGAATAATTCACTCATTAATCTACTTGTAATTTACTGAGAATTTAAGGAGTAATTTGTTGAGAATTTACTCAGTAATTTGCTTAGAATTTATTAAATAATTTACTAAGAATTTGCAGATAGTTTACTGTGTTTTTTTCTTGGAATTTACAGAGTAATTTACTGAGAATTTACTGCGTAATTGACCAAGAATTTTTTGAGAATTTACCGAGTAATTTACTGGGAATTTACTTAGTAATTTACAGATAAATCTAGTGAGTAATTCACCGAATAATTTGCTAGGAATTTATTGAGAATTTACTCAGTAAATTATTAAGAGTTTATTGAGAATTTACTGAGAATCTGTTGAGTACTTTTCTAGAAACTTACCAATCATTTACGGAGCAATTTACTGAGAATTTACCGAGTTATTTACCATGAATTTACTATGATTTTACTGATAATTTACAGAGTAATTTGTTGAGTAATTTATTGAGAATTTATTCTGAATTTTCTTAGAATTTATTGAAAATTTTCAGAGTAATTTACTTTGAATTTATTGAGTAATTCACCAAGAATTTGTAGATAATTAACTGAGTAATTTACAGAGAATTTATTGAAAATTTAACGAATAATTTATTCAGAATTTACAACCAATTTACTGAGAATTTACAGAGTAATTTGCTGAGTAATTTACCAAGAAGTTATACAAAATTTTCTGAGAATTTACATAGTAATTTACTCATAATTTACTGAGTAATTCACAAAAAAAAAAAAATTCTAATGATTTTCTAAGAATTTACACAAAATTTTCTAATAATTTACTAGGAATTTACTGAATAATTTTCCGAGAATTTTGCGTGTAATTTATTGAGAATTTTACTGAGTAATTTAGTGAGAATTTACTGAGTAATTTACTAAGAATCTAACGATAATTTACAGAGTAATTTACAGAGAATTTACTGAGTAATTTATTGAGAATTTACTGCGAATTGACTAAGAAATTTACTGATAAATTACTAATTTACAGATAATTTACTGCGTTATTTTCTTGGAATTTACTGAGTAATATTTATTGAGAATTTACTACGAATTTATAGAGTAATTTTCTAAATAATTTACTGAGAATTTATAAAGTAATTTACTTAGAATTTGTAGGAAATTTACTAATTAATGTTCAAATAATTTACTGAGTACTTTACTGAGAATTTACAAAGTAATTTACGAAATTTTTTTGATAATTTTATGAGTAATTTACTATGAATTTACTGAGTAATTTACCAAGAATTTATACAGAATTTATTGAGTAATTTACTCCGGATTTATTGAAAATTTTCCGAGTAATTTATTTAGAACTTATTAAATAATTTACCGAGAATTTACAGATAATTTACAAACAAATTTATAGAGAATTTACTGAATATTTAACGGGTAATTTATTGAGAATATATGGAGTAATTTGCTGAATAATTTACTAAGAAATTACTTTGAATTTACCAAGAATTTATACAGAATTTTCTGAGAATTTATTAAGTGATTTACTTAGTAATTTACTCATAATTTACTGATTAATTCACAAAAAAATTTCTTGTAATTTTTTGAGAATTTATTCGAAATTTTTTGATAAATTAGTACGAATTTGCTGAATAATTTACAGAGAATTTCACGTGTAATTTACTAAGAAATTTCCTGAGTAATTTAGTAAGAATTTATTGAGAATTTATTGAGTATTTAACTAAGAATTTACGAATAATTTACTGAGTAATTTACAGGGAATTTATCGAGTAATTCGTTGACATTTTACTAAAAATTTACCAAGTAATTTACTGATAAATCACTGAATAATTCACTCATTAATCTACTTGTAATTTACTGAGAATTTAAGGAGTAATTTGTTGAGAATTTACTCGATAATTTGCTTAGAATTTATCAAATAATTTACTAAGAATTTGCAGATAGTTTACTATGTTATTTTCTTGGAATTTACAGAGTAATTTTCTAATAATTTACTAGTAATTTACTGGGAATTTACTACGTAATTGACATAGAATTTTTTGAGAATTTACCAATAATTAATCGAGTAATTTACAGAGAATTTATTGAGAATTTACCGAGTAATTTACGGGGAATTTACTTGGTAATTTACAGCTAAATCAAGTGAGTAATTCATCGAATAATTGGCTAGGAATTTACTTAGTAATTTATTGAGAATTTACTCAGTAAATTATTAAGAGTTTATTGAGAATTTACTAAGAATCTGTTGAGTACTTTTCTAGGAACTTACCAATCATTTACGAAGCAATTTACTGAGAATTTATCGAGTTATTTACCATGAATTTACTATGATTTTACTGATAATTTACAGAGTAATTTGTTGAGTAATTTATTAAGTATTTATTGTGAATTTTCTTAGAATTTATTAAAAATTTTCAGAGTAATTTACTTTGAATTTATTGAGTAATTCACCAAGAATTTACAGATAATTAACTGAGTAATTTACAGAGAATTTATTGAAAATTTAACGAATAATTTATTGACAATTTACAACCAATTTACTGAGAATTTACAGAATAATTTGCTGGGTAATTTAATAAGAATTTATACAAAATTTTCTGAGAATTTACATAGTAATTTACTGAGTAATTCACAAAAAAAAATTCTAATGATTTTCTAAGAATTTACACAGAATTTTCTAATAATTTACTAGGAATTTACTGAATAATTTTCCGAGAATTTTGCGTGTAATTTATTGAGAATTTTACTGAGTAATTTAGTGAGAATTTACTGAGAATTTATTGAGTAATTTACAAAGAATCTAACGATAATTTACAGGGAATTTACTGAGCAATTTATTGAGAATTTACAGTGAATTGACTAAGAGATTTACTGATAAATTACTAAGTTCTTCTGTCACGCCCCCAAACCGCCGGAATTTACTGAATAATTTTTCGAGAATTTTGCGTGTAATTTATTGAGAATTTTACTGAGTAATTTAGTGAGAATTTACTGAGAATTTATTGAGTAATTTACAAAGAATCTAACGATAATTTACAGGGAATTTACTGAGCAATTTATTGAGAATTTACTGTGAATTGACTAAGAGATTTACTGATAAATTACTAAGTTCTTCTGTCACGCCCCCAAACTGCCCCTAGTAGTTTGGTGCCGTGATGGCCAGTAATCCGAGATTACCAAAGGCCGACTTACAAGAATCACACACAATCAGAGTATAAAATATGGGGCTCACTAGTGCGGAAGCATCGTATACAGGTATATATATATGGAATCTAAATAGTCCATGAGAGCCGTGCTTAAGTCCAATGATATGACAAACATTCATACAAAGTCTTACAACTTAGGTACAATAAGGAAATGAAATACAAAATACATCTTGACCAAAAGGCTTCTCAAGCCGACATATACAAATTACAAATGGAACATAAGCTAAGAAGCATGATCTTCAAGACGTTACAAAATACTAATCCAAAACACGTCGGCACAGCACTCAAAACACATCGGCAACACACCTAGGCCTCAATGCCTTCTTGCTCATCACCTACATATATATAGAGAGGGTGAGCTTGGATACTCAGTGAATGATATTATAAATAAAGGTTTTTGCATGATTGATATCCGAGATTCTTTCGAAAACATACATAGCATATTTTACAAGCAAGGGAAGAAATCAAGTTCGTTGCCGGTCTTTCAAATTCCTTGGATGTTATTAACATCTACATAATACGAGTGCGATGACATTTCAAGACAAGAGTGCAGTTGCATTATAGTCCCCTGCAACTAAGGACTTTCAAGAAATGTCATCAAAACAAGATAGTGCTTAATATACAAATAGGGATAGTCATTCAAAACAAGGCAAGACGAGATTTTATGAAAGCAAGTGTAACATAGCTTTATTAAAAATACCACTCACATAGTTCTTCGAACGTCGGGGTCGAGACAAGCCCAAGTCCTACAAACACAGGGCAAAGCCTATTGAATGCACCTTCAACAAGTTTCGTATGTACACAAATGATTTCGGAAAACATGCTGGGCACCAACCAGGTCTAGGCCGAGGTTCCACACCTCCTCGCCGAGGTGTGTTCCCGAGGGCCACATGCAAGGAAAAGAGGTCGGGAAACTCTGGGTTTCCCTCTGCTGATGAACATGAAGAACATGAATGCTAAAATCATAACTTGTTGTTATAAGATCTGGATTTCATGACATGAGTTCAAAAATATGGACCTGGGTACCCACACTTGAAAATCATGTGGAAACAAACACAAAAACATAGGTCTTGGCATGAGCTTTCGGATCAAAACATGACTTTTCTTGAAGAACACATGAAAACCATTTTCTCTTTCTAAAATCGAACTTCAAAGCAATGCATGGCTTTCACATCATATTCAATCATGCAATGCAATATCTAAACATATAGAACAACAAGAGCGGATCAAGAATCTAACCTTAGAACACGGATCTAACGGTTCGATCTCAAGAATCAAGCTTGAAGACTTACTTTCTCACTCTAGAACTCCTTCTTCCTCCTAGAGTTTCTCTCTCTACAAGGCAAGGTTATGATACCAAATGATAGTTTTCTTTACCCGGTTCTGGGGTTAACCCTCTGCTGAGACACGTGCCGGCGACTGGTTGGGTTTCCCCTGAAAAGGTGGCTGACAGACCAGACAAAGCATGGTGGAAGGGTGTTCAACAAGTAAAGCGGTATGGGCTCTCTGACGAGGCAATGACATCGGCTAATAACAAGGCGTATCTAATAAGCTACACAGAATGGCACTCCGGCAAGGGGTGACGTGGCTAACAAAAAAAGACTTTCGGCAACTAAGTGACAATGACCTCGGCTAAGAAGGACAACACTTGACTAAGCTGTGCACATCTTGGCCTAGATGCGCCACACCTCGGTCTAGGTCATACAACTCCAGGACGAGACACTTGGGCAAGGTAACATCTCGGCTAATGCGCCAAAGCAAGGATGGTGGTCAACAAAAGGGGTTTCCAAGATACTTCTAGGCTGAGGATGACCTCGCTCGGAATGGTCTAGGCGCAACGTAACCTAGGCTTGGCATAACGTCGGCTAATCATAACTTAGGCAAGCACATAACACTTAGACAAATCACAAAGGTATCAAAATCGGCATGGATCTCACTCACTTAAGCAGGACAAGTCACGAACATACACATGCAAGCTTAACAAACCATAATCATACAGATGCTCATGAACATGATTAAGATGAAAAATGTGGGTTCTTACATCTTCACTGGGCAATTTAGTTGGAAATTGCTAAGTCATTTATTGAGAATTACTAAGTTACTAATAATTTGTTGATAATTACTTAGACTTTACGGATTAATTTATTCAGAATTTAACTCAGAATTTAGTGAATAATTTACTAAGAAATTTACAGATAATTTACTGAGAATTTATAGAAAATTTACTAATTAATGTTCGAATAATTTACTGAGTAATTTTCTGAGAATTTACAAAGTAATTTATGAAATTTTTTTTGATAATTTTATGAGTAATTTACTATGAATTTACTGAGTAATTTACCAAGAATTTATACAGAATTTACTGAGTAATTTACTCAGGATTTATTGAAAATTTTTCGAGTAATTTATTTAGAATTTATTAAATAATTTACCGAGAATTTACAGATAATTTACAAACAAATTTATAGAGAATTTACTGAATATTTAACTGGTAATTTATTGAGAATATACGGAGTAATTTGCTGAATAATTTACTAAGAATTTACTTTGAATTTACCAAGAATTTATACAGAATTTTTTGAGAATTTATTGTGTAATTTACTTAGTAATTTACTCATAATTTACTGATTAATTCACAAAAAAATTTATTGTAATTTTTTGAGAATTTATTCGAAATTTTTTGATAAATTAGTACGAATTTGTTGAATAATTTACAGAGAATTTCACGTGTAATTTACTGAGAAATTTCCTGAGTAATTTAGTAAGAATTTACTAATTAATTTACTGAGAATTTATTGAGTAATTAACTAAGAATTTACGAATAATTTATTGAGTAATTTACAGGGAATTTATCGAGTAATTCGTTGACATTTTACTGAAAATTTACCAAGTAATTTACTGATAAATCACTGAATAATTCACTCATTAATCTACTTGTAATTTACCGAGAATTTAAGGAGTAATTTGTTGAGAATTTATTCGGTAATTTGCTGAGAATTTATCAAATAATTTACTACGAATTTGCAGATAGTTTACTGTGTTATTTTCTTGGAATTTACAGAGTAATTTTCTAATAATTTACTGAGTAATTTACTGAGAATTAATATGTAACTGACAAAGAATTTTTTGAGAATTTACTGATAATTAACCGAGTAATTTACAGAGAATTTACCGACGAATTAACGGGGAATTTACTTAGTAATTTACAGATAAATCTAGTGAGTAATTCACCGAATAATTTGCTAGGAATTTACTTAGTAATTTATTGAGAATTTACACAGTAAATTATTAAGAGTTTATTGAGAATTTACTAAGAATCTGTTGAGTACTTTTCTAGGAACTTACCAATCATTTACGGAGCAATTTACTGAGTTATTTACCATGAATTTACTATGATTTTACTAATAATTTACAGAGTAATTTGTTGAGTAATTTATTGTGAATTTTATTAGAATTTATTGAAAATTTTCAGAGTAATTTACTTTGAATTTATTGAGTAATTCACCAAGAATTTGCAGATAATTAACTGAGTAATTTACAGAGAATTTATTGAAAATTTAACGAATAATTTATTGAGAATTTACAACCAATTTACTGAGAATTTAGAGAGTAATTTGCTGAGTAATTTACCAAGAATTTATACAAATTTTTCTGAGAATTTACATAGTAATTTACACATAATATACTGAGTAATTCACAAAACAAAATTTCTAATGATTTTCTAAGAGTTTACACAAAAATTTCTAATAATTTACTAAGAATTTGCTGAATAATTTTTCGAGAATTTTGCGTGTAATTTATTGAGAATTTTGCTGAGTAATTTATTGAGAATTTACTGAGAATTTATTGAGTAATTTACAAAGAATCTAACGATAATTTATAGAGAACATACTGAGTAATTTATTGAGAATTTACTGTGAATTGACTAAGAAATTTACTGATAAATTACTAAGTTCTTCACTGGGCAATTTAGTTGGAAATTGCTAAGTCATTTATTGAGAATTTACTAAGTTACTAATAATTTGTTGATAATTTACTTAGATTTTACAGATTAATTTATTGAGAATTTACTCAGAATTTAGTGAATAATTTACTAAGAATTTACAGATAATTTACTAAGAATTTATAAAGTAATTTACTTAGAATTTGTAGGAAATTTACTAATTAATGTTCAAATAATTTACTGAGTAATTTACTGAGAATTTACAAAGTAATTTACGAATTTTTTTTTGATAATTTTATGAGTAATTTACTACGAATTTTCTGAGTAATTTACTATGAATTTTCTGAGTAATTTACCAAGAATTTATATAGAATTTACTGAGTAATTTACTCAGGATTTATTGAAAAGTTTCCAAATAATTTATTTAGAACTTATTAAATAATTTACTGAGAATTTACAGATAATTTACAAACAAATTTATAGAGAATTTACTGAATATTTAACGGGTAATTTATTGAGAATATATGGAGTAATTTGCTGAATAATTTACTAAGAAATTACTTTGAATTTACCAAGAATTTGTACAGAATTTTCTGAGAATTTATTGAGTAATTTACTTAGTAATTTACTCATAATTTACTGATTAATTCACAAAAAAATTTCTTGTAATTTTTTGAGAATTTATTCGAAATTTTTTGATAAATTAGTTAGAATTTGCTGAATAATTTACAGAGAATTTCATGTGTAATTTACTGAGAAATTTCATGAGTAATTTAGAAAGAATTTACGAAGAATTTACCGAGTAATTTACAGGGAATTTATCGAGTAATTCGTTGACATTTTACTGAAAATTTACCAAGTAATTCACTGATACATCACTGAATAATTCACTCATTAATCTACTTGTAATTTACTGAGAATTTAAGGAGTAATTTGTTGAGAATTTACTCGGTAATTTGCTTAGAATTTATCAAATAATTTACTAAGAATTTGCAGATAGTTTACTGTGTTATTTTCTTAGAATTTACAGAGTAATTTTCTAATAATTTACTGAGTAATTTACTGAGAATTTACTACGTAATTGACAAAGAATTTTTTGAGAATTTACCGACAATTAACTGACTAATTTACAGAGAATTTATTGAGAATTTACCGAGTAATTTACAGGGAATTTACTTAGTAATTTACAGATAAATCTAGTGAGTAATTCACCGAATAATTTGCTAGGAATTTACTTAGTAATTTGTTGAGAATTTACACAGTAAGTTATTAAGAGTTTATTGAGAATTTACTGAGAATCCTTGAGTACTTTTCTAGGAACTTACCAATCATTTACGGAGCAATTTACTGAGAATTTACCAAGTTATTTACCATGAATTTGCTATGATTTTGCTGATAATTTACAGAGTAATTTGTTGAGTAATTTATTGAGAATTTATTGTGAATTTTCGTAGAATTTATTGAAAATTTTCAGAGTAATTTACTTTGAATTTATTGAGTAATTCACCAAGAATTTGTAGATAATTAACTGAGTAATTTACAGAGAATTTATTGAAAATTTAACGAATAATTTATTCAGAATTTACAACCAATTTACTGAGAATTTACAGAGTAATTTGCTGAGTAATTTACCAAGAATTTATACAAAATTTTCTGAGAATTTACATAGTAATTTACTCATAATTTACTGAGTAATTCACACAAAAAAATTCTAATGATTTTATGAGAATTTACACAGAATTTTCTAATAATTTACTAGGAATTTACTGAATAATTTTCTGAGAATTTTGCGTGTAAGTCATTGAGAATTTTACTGAGTAATTTATTGAGAATTTATTGAGTAATTTACAAAGAATCTAACGATAATTTACAGAGAATTTACTGAGTAATTTATTGAGAATTTACTGTGAATTGACTAAGAAATTTACTGATAAATTACTAAGTTCTTCACTGGGCAATTTAGTTGGAAATTGCTAAGTCATTTATTGAGAATTTACTAAGTTACTAATAATTTGTTGATAATTTACTTAGACTTTACGGATTAATTTATTGAGAATTTACTCAGAATTTAGTGAATAATTTATTAAGAATTTACAGATAATTTACTGAGAATTTATAAAGTAATTTACTTAGAATTTGTAGGAAGTTTACTAATTAATGTTCAAATAATTTACTGAGTAATTTACTGAGAATTTACAAAGTAATTTACGAAATTTTTTTTTGATAATTTTATGAGTAATTTACTATGAATTTACTGAGTAATTTACCAAGAATTTATACAGAATTTACTGAGTAATTTACTCAGGATTTATTGAAAATTTTCCGAGTAATTTATTTAGAATTTATTAAATACTTTACCGAGAATTTACAGATAATTTACAAACAAATTTATAGAGAATTTACTGAATATTTAACGGGTAATTTATTGAGAATTTATGGAGTAATTTGCTAAATAATTTACTAAGAAATAACTTTGAATTTACCAATAATTTATACAAAATTTTCTGAGAATTTATTGTGTAATTTACTTAGTAATTTACTCATAATTTACTGATTAATTCAAAAAAAAATTTCTTGCAATTTTTTTAGAATTTATTCAGAATTTTCTGATAAATTAGTAAGAATTTGTTGAATAATTTACAGAGAATTTCACGTGTAATTTACTGAGAAATTTCCTAAGTAATTTAGTGATAATTACTAATTAATTTAATAAGTAATTTACAGGGAATTTATCGAGTAATTCGTTGACATTTTACTGAAAATTTACCAAGTAATTTACTGATAAATCACTGATTAATTTACTCATTGAGCTACTTGTAATTTACTGAGAATTTAAGGAGTAATTTGTTGAGAATTTATTCAGTAATTTGCTTAGAATTTATTAAATAATTTACTGAGAATTTGCAGATAGTTTGCTGTGTTATTTTCTTGGAATTTACAGAGTAATTTTCTAATAATTTACTGAGAATTTACTACGTAATTGACCAAGAATTTTTTTAGAATTTACCGATAATTAACTGAGTAATTTACAGAGAATTTATTGAGAATTTACCAAGTAATTTACTGGGAATTTACTTAGTAATTTATAGATAAATCTAGTGAGTAATTCACCAAATAATTTGCTAGGAATTTACTTAGTAATTTGTTGAGAATTTACTCAGTAAATTATTAAGAGGTTAGTGAGAATTTACTGAGAATCTGTTGAGTACTTTTTTAGGAACTTAACAATCATTTATGGAGCAATTTACTGAGAATTTACCGGGTTATTTACCATGAATTTCCGGTGATTTTACTGATAATTTACAGAGTAATTTGTTGCGTAATTTATTGAGAATTTATTATGAATTTTCTTAGAATTTATTGAAAATTTTCAGAGTAATTTACTTTGAATTTATTGAGTAATTCACCAAAAATTTGCAGATAATTAACTGAGTAATTTACAGAGAATTTATTGAAAATTTAACAAATAATTTATTGAGAATTTACAACCAATTTACTGAGAATTTACAGAGTAATTTACCAAGAATTTATACAAAATTTTCTGAGAATTTAATAGTAATTTACTCATAATTTACTGAGTAATTCACAAAAAAAAAATTCTAATGATTTTCTAAGAATTTACACAGAATTTTCTAATAATTTACTAGGAATTTACTGAATAATTTTCCGAGAATTTTGCGTGTAATTCATTGAGAATTTTACTGAGTAATTTATTGAGAATTTACTGAGAATTTATTGAGTAATTTACTAAGAATCTAACGATAATTTACCGAGAATTTACTGAGTAATTTATTGAGAATTTACTGTAAATTGACTAAGAGATTTACTGATAAATTACTAAGTTCTTCACTGGGCAATTTAGTTGGAAATTGCTAAGTCATTTATTGAGAATTTACTCAGAATTTAGTGAATAATTTACTAAGAATTTATAGATAATTTACTGAGAATTTATAAAGTAATTTACTTAGAATTTGTAGGAAATTTACTAATTAATGTTCAAATAATTTACTGAGTAATTTACTGAGAATTTACAAAGTAATTTACGAAATTGTTTTTGATAATTTTATAAGTAATTTACTATGAATTTACTGAGTAATTTACCAAGAATTTATACAGAATTTACTGAGTAATTTACTCAGGATTTATTGAAAATTTTCCGAGTAATTTATTTAGAATTTATTGAATAATTTACCGAGAATTTACAGATAATTTACAAACAAATTTATTGAGAATTTATTGAATATTTAACGGGTAATTTATTGTGAATTTATTGAGATTATATGGAGTAATTTGCTGAATAATTTACTAAGAAATTACTTTGAAGTTACCAAGAATTTATACAGAATTTATTGAGTAATTTACTTATAATTTAATGATTAATTCACAAAAAAATTTCTTGTAATTTTTTGAGAATTTATTCAGAATTTTCTGATAAATTTGTAAGAATTTGCTGAATAATTTACAGAGAATTTCACGTGTAATTTACTGAGAAATTTCCTGAGTAATTTAGTGAGAATTTACTAATTAATTTGCTGAGAATTTACTGAGTAATTAACTAAGAATTTACCAATAATTTACTGAGCAATTTACAAGGAATTTATCGAGTAATTCGTTGATATTTTACTGAAAATTTACCAAGTAATTTACTGATAAATCACTGAATAATTCACTCATTGATCTACTTGTAATTTACTGAGAATTTAAGAAGTAATCTGTTGAGAATTTATTCAGTAATTTGCTTAGAATTTATTAAATAATTTACTAAGAATTTGCAAATAGACTACTGTGTTATTTTCTTGGAATTTACAGAGTAATTTTCTAATAATTTACTGAGAATTTACTACGTAATTTACCAAGAATTTTTTGAGAATTTACCAATAATTAACTGAGTAATTTACAGAGAATTTATAGAGAATTTACCGAGTAATTCATTGGGAATTTACTTAGTAATTTACAGATAAATCTAGTGAGTAATTAACCGAATAATTTGCTAAGAATTTATTTAGTAATTTATTGAGAATTTACTCAGTAAATTATTAAGAGTTTAGCGAGAATTTACTGAGAATCTGTTGAGTACTTTTCTAGGAACTTACCAATCATTTACGGAGCAATTTACTGAGAATTTAGCGAGTTATTTACCATGAATTTACTATGATTTTACTGATAATTTACAGAGTAATTTGTTGAGTAATTTATTGAGAATTTATTGTGAATTTTCCTAGAATTTATTGAAAATTTTCAGAGTAATTTACTTTGAATTTATTGAGTAATTCACCAAGAATTTGCAGATAATTAACTGAATAATTTACAGAGAATTTATTGAGAATTTAACGAATAATTTATTGAGAATTTACAACTAATTTACTGAGAATTTACAGAGTAATTTGCTGAGCAATTTACCAAGAATTTATACAAAATTTTCTGAGAATTTACATAGTAATTTACTCAAAATTTACTGAGTAATTCTCAAAAAAAATTTCTAATGATTTTCTAAGAATTTACACAGAATTTTCTAATAATTTACTAGGAATTTACTGAATAATTTTCTGAGAATTTTGCGTGTAATTTATTGAGAATGTTACTGAGTAATTTATTGAGAATTTACTGTGAATTGACTAAGAGATTTACTGATAAATTACTAAGTTCTTCACTGGGCAATTTAGTTGGAAATTGCTAAGTCATTTATTGAGAATTTACTAAGTTACTAATAATTTGTTGATAATTTACTTAGACTTTACGGATTAATTTATTCAGAATTTACTCAGAATTTAGTGAATAATTTACTAAGAACTTACAAATAATTTACAGAGAATTTATAAAGTAATTTACTTAGAATTTGTAGGAAATTTACTAATTAATGTTCGAATAATTTACTGAGAATTTACAAAGTAATTTACGAATTTTTTTTTGATAATTTTATGAGTAATTTACTATGAATTTACTAAGTAATTTACCAAGAATTTATACAGAATTTACTGAGTAATTTTCTCAGGATTTATTGAAAATTTTCCGAGTAATTTATTTAGAATTTATTAAATAATTTACCGAGAATTTACAGATAATTTAGAAACAAATTTATTGAGAATTTACTGAATATTTAACGGGTAATTTATTGAGAATTTATTGAGAATATATGGAGTAATTTGCTAAATAATTTACTAAGAAATTACTTTGAATTGACCAACAATTTATACAGAATTTTCTGAGAATTTATTGAGTAATTTACTTAGTAATTTACTCATAATTTACTGATTAATTCACAAAAAAATTTCTTGTAATTTTTTGAGAATTTATTCGGAATTTTCTGATAAATTAGTAAGAATTTGCTGAATAATTTGTAGAGAATTTCACATGTAATTTACTGAGAAATTTCCTGAGTAATTTAGTGAGAATTAACTAATTAATTTACTGAGTAATTTGTAGGGAGTTTATCGAGTAATTCGTTGACATTTTACTGAAAATTTACCAAGTAATTTATTAATAATTCACTGAATAATTCACTCAATGATCTACTTGTAATTTACTGGGAATTTAAGGAGTAATTTACTCAGTAATTTGCTTAGAATTTATTAAATAATTTACTAAGAATTAGTAGATAGTTTACTGTGTTATTTTCTTGGAATTTACAGAGTAATTTTCTAATAATTTACTGAGTAATTTACTGAGAATTTACTACGTAATTGACCAAGAATTTTTTGAGAATTTACCGATAACTAACTGAGTAATTTACAGAGAATTTATTGAGAATTTACCGAGTAATTTATTGGGAATTTACTTAGTAATTTATAGATAAATCTAGTGAGTAATTCACCGAATAATTTGCTAAGAATTTACTTAGTAATTTGTTGAGAATTTACTTAGTAAATTATAAAGAGTTTATTGAGAATTTACTGATAATCTGTTGAGTACTTTTCTAGGAACTTACCAATCATTTACGGAGCAATTTACTGAGAATTTACCGGGTTATTTACCATGAATTTCCTGTGATTTTACTGATAATTTACAGAGTAATTTATTGAGAATTTATTGTGAATTTTCTTAGAATTTGTTGAAAATTTTCAGAGTAATTTACTTTGAATTTATTGAGTAATTCACCAAGAATTTGCAGATAATTAACTGAGTAATTTACAGAGAATTTATTGAAAATTTAATGAATAATTTATTGAGAATTTACAACCAATTTACTGAGAATTTACAGAGTAATTTGCTTAGTAATTTCCCAAGAATTTATACAATATTTTCTGAGAATTTACATAGTAATTTACTCATAATTTACTGAGTAATTCACAAAAAAAATTTCTAATGATTTTCTAAGAATTTACACCGAATTTTCTAATAATTTACTAGGAATTTACTGAATAATTTTTTTGAGAATTTTGAGTGTAATTTATTGAGAATTTTACTGAGTAATTTATTGTGAATTTACTGAGAATTTATTGAGTAATTTACTAAGAATCTAACGATAATTTACAGAGAATTTACTGAGTAATTTATTGAGAATTTACTGTGAATTGACTAAGAGATTTATTGATAAATTACTAAGTTTTTCCCTGGGCAATTTAGTTGGAAATTGCTAAGTCATTTATTGAGAATTTACTCAGAATTTAGTGAATAATTTACTAAGAATTTACAGATAATTTACTGAGAATTTATAAAGTAATTTGCTTAGAATTTGTTGGAAATTTACTAATTAATGTTCAAATAATTTACTGGGAATTTACAAAGTAATTTACGAAATTTTTGTTGATAATTTTATGAGTGATTTACTATGAATTTACTGAGTAATTTACCAAGAATTTATACAGAATTTACTGAGTAATTTACTCAGGATTTATTGAAAATTTTTCGAGTAATTTATTTATAATTTATTAAATAATTTACCGAGAATTTACAGATAATTTACAAACAAATTTATTGAGAATTTACTGAATATTTAACGGGTAATTTATTGAGAATATATGGAGTAATTTGCTGAATAATTTACTAAGAAATTACTTTGAATTTACCAAGAATTTATACATAATTTTCTAAGAATTTATTGAGTAATTTACTTAGTAATTTACTCATAATTTACTGATTAATTCACACAAAAAATTCTTGTAATTTTTTGAGAATTTATTCAGAATTTTTTGATAAATTAGTAAGAATTTGCTAAATAATTTACAGAGAATTTCACGTGTAATTTACTGAGAAATTTCCTGAGTAATTTAGTGAGAATTTACTAATTAATTTACTGAGTAATTTACAGTGAATTTATCGAGTAATTCGTTGACATTTTACTGAAAATTTACCAAGTAATTTACTGATAAATCACTGAATAATTCACTCATTGATCTACTTGTAATTTACTGAGAATTTAAGGAGTAATTTGTTGAGAATTTATTCAGTAATTTGCTTAGAATTTATTAAATAATTTACTAAGAATTTGCAGATAGTTTACTGTGTTATTTTCTTGGAATTTACTGAGTAATTTTCTAATAATTTACTGAGTAATTTACTGAGAATTTACTACGTAATTGACCAAGAATTTTTTGAGAATTTACCGATAATTAACTGAGTAATTTACAGAGAATTTACCGAGTAATTTACTGAGAATTTACTTAGTAATTTACAGATAAATTTAGTGAGTAATTCATCGAATAATTTGCTAGGAATTTACTTAGTAATTTATTGAAAATTTACTCAGTAAATTATTAAGAGTTTAGTGAGAATTTACTGAGAATCTGTTGAGTAGTTTTCTAGGAACTTACCAATCATTTACGGAGCAATTTACCGAGTTATTTACCATGAATTTACTATGATTTTATTGATAATTTATAGAGTAATTTGTTGAGTAATTTATTGAGAATTTATTGTGAATTTTCTTAGAATTTATTGAAAATTTTCAGAGTAATTTACTTTGAATTTATTGAGTAATTCACCAAGAATTTGCAGATAATTAACTAAGTAATTTACAGAGAATTTATTGAAAATTTAACGAATAATTTATTGAGAATTTACAACTAATTTACTGAGAATTTACAGAGTAATTTGCTAAGTAATTTATCAAGAATTTATACAAATTTTTCTGAGAATTTACATAGTAATTTACTCATAAGTTACTGAGTAATTCACAAAAAAAAATTCTAATGATTTTCTAAGAATTTACACTGAATTTTCTAATAATTTACTAGGAATTTACTGAATAATTTTCTGAGAATTTTGCGTGTAATTTTTTGAGAATTTTACTGAGTAATTTATTGAGAATTTACTTTGAATTCACTAAGAGATTTACTGATAAATTACTAAGTTCTTCACTGGGCAATTTAGTTGGAAATTGCTTAGTCATTTATTGAGAATTTACTAAGTTACTAATAATTTGTTGATAATTTACTTAGACTTTACGGATTAATTTATTGAGAATTTTACTCAAAATTCAGTAAATAATTTACTAAGAATTTACAGATAATTTACTGAGAATTTGTAAAGTAATTTACTTAGAATTTGTAGGAAATTTACTAATTAATATTCAAATAATTTACTGAGAATTTACAAAGAAATTTACGAAATTTTTTTTGATAATTTTATGAGTAATTTACTATGAATTTACTGAGTAATTTACCAAGAATTTATACAGAATTTACTGAGTAATTTTCTCAGGATTTATTGAAAATTTTCCGAGTAATTTATTTAGAATTTATTAAATAATTTACCGAGAATTTACAGATAATTTACAAACAAATTTATAGAGAATTTACTGAATATTTAACGGGTAATTTATTGAGAATTTATTGAGAACATATGGAGTAATTTGCTGAATAATTTACTAAGAAATTACTTTGAATTTACCAAGAATTTATACAGAATTTTCTGAGAATTTATTGAGTAATTTACTTAGTAATTTACTCATAATTTACTGATTAATTCACAAAAAAAATTCTTGTAATTTTTTGAGAATTTATTCAGAATTTTCTGATAAATTAGTTAGAATTTGCTGAATAATTTACAGAGAATTTCACGTGTAATTTAGTGAGAATTTACTAAGTAATTTACAGGGAACTTATCGAGTAATTCGTTGACATTTTACTGAAAATTTACCAAGTAATTTACTGATAAATCACTGAATAATTCACTCATTGATCAACTTTTAATTTACTGAAAATTTAAGGAGTAATTTACTCAGTAATTTGCTTAGAATTTATTAAATAATTTACTAAGAATTTGCAGATAGTTTACTGTGTTATTTTCTTGAAATTTATAGAGTAATTTTCTAATAATTTACTGAGTAATTTACTGAGAATTTACTACGTAATTGACTAAGATTTTTTTGAGAATTTATTGAGAATTTATGGAATAATTTACTGGGAATTTACTTAGTAATTTATAGATAAATCAAGTGAGTAATTCACCGAATAATTTGCTAGGTATTCACTTAGTAATTTATTGGGAATTTACTCAGTAAATTATTAAGAGTTTATTGAAAATTTACTGAGAATCTGTTGAGTACTTTTCTAGGAACTTACCAATCATTTACGGAGCAATTTACTGAGAATTTACCGAGTTATTTACCATGAATTTACTATGATTTTACAGATAATTTACGGAGTAATTTGTTGAGTAATTTATTGAGAATTTATTGTGAATTTTGTTAGAATTTATTGAAAATTTTCAGAGTAATTTACTTTGAATTTATTGAGTAATTCACCAAGAATTTGCAGATAATTAACTGAGTAATTTACAGAGAATTTATTGAAAATTTAACGAATAATTTATTGAGAATTTACAACCAATTTACTGAGAATTTACAAAGTAATTTGCGGAGTAATTTTACCAAGAATTTATACAAAATTTTATGAGAATTTACATAGTAATTTACTCATAATTTACTGAGTAATTCACAAAAAAAAATTTCTAATGATTTTCTAAGAATTTACACCGAATTTTCTAATAATTTACTAGCAATTCACTGAATAATTTTCTGAGACTTTTGCGTGCAATTTATTGAGAATTTTACTGAGTAATTTATTGAGAATTTACTGATAATTTATTGAGTAATTTACTAAGAATCTAACGATAATTTGCAGAGAATTTACTGAGTAATTCATTGAGAATTTACTGTGAATTGACTAAGAGATTTACTGATAAATTACTAAGTTCTTCATTGGGCAATTTAGTTGGAAATTGCTAAGTCATTTATTGAGAATTTACTAAGTTACTAATAATTTGTTGATAATTTACTTAGACTTTACGGATTAATTTATTGAGAATTTACTCAGAATTTAGTGAATAATTTACTAAGAATTTACAGATAATTTACTGAGAATTTATAAAGTAATTTACTTAGAATTTGTAGGAAATTTACTAATTAATGTTCAAATAATTTACTAACTAATTTACTGAGAATCTACAAAGTAATTTACGAAATTTTTTTTGATAATTTTATGAGTAATTTACCAAGAATTTATACAGAATTTACTGAGTAATTTACTCAGGATTTATTGAAATTTTTTTGAGTAATTTATTTAGAATTTATTAAATAATTTACCGAGAATTTACAGATAATTTACAAACAAATTTATTATAGAGAATTTACTGAAAATTTAACGAGTAATTTATTGAGAGTTTACTACTAATTTGTTGAGAATTTATGGAGTAATTTGCTGAATAATTACTAAGAAATTGCTCTGAATTAACAAGAATTTATATAGAATTTTCTGAGAATTTATTGAGTAATTTACTTAGTAATTTACTCATAATTTACTGATTAATTCACAAAAAAAATTTCTTATAATTTTTTGAGAATTTTCTCAGAATTTTCTGATAAATTGGTAAGAATTTGCTAAATAATTTACAGAGAATTTTACGTGTAATTTCCTGAGTAATTTAGTGAGAATTTAGTAAGTAATTTACTGAGAATTTATTATGTAATTAACTAAGAATTTACCAATAATTTACTGAGTAATTTACAGAGAATTTATCGTGTAATTCATTGACATTTTACTGAAAATTTACCAAGTAATTTACTGATAAATCACTGAATAATTCACTCATTAATCTACTTATAATTTATTGAGAATTTAAGGAGTAATTTTTTGAGAATTTACTCTGTAATTTGCTTAGAATTTATTAAATAATTTACTAAGAATTTGCAGATAGCTTACTGTGTTATTTTCTTGGAATTTACAAAGTAATTTTCTAATAATTTACTGAGAATTTACTAAGTAATTGACCAAGAATTTTTTGAGAATTTACCGATAATTAACTGAGTAATTCACAGAGAATTTATTGAGAATTTATGGTGTAATTTACTAGGAATTTACTTAGTAATTTACAGATAAATTTAGTGAGCAATTCTCCGAATAATTTGCTAGGAATTTACTTAGTAATTTATTGAGAATTTACTCAGTAAATTATTAAGAGTTTATTGAGAATTTACTGAGAATCTGTTGAGTACTTTTCTAGGAACTTACCAATCATTTACGGAGCAATTTACTGAAAATTTACCGAGTTATTTACCACGAATTTACTATGATTTTACTGATAATTTACAGAGTAATTTGTTGAGTAATTTTTTGAGAATTTATTGTGAATTTTCTTAGAATTTATTGAAAATTTTTAGAGTAATTTACTTTGAATTTATTGAGTAATTCACCAAGAATTTGCAGATAATTAACTGAGTAATTTACAGAGAATTTACAGAGTAATTTGCTGAGTAATTTACCAAGAATTTATACAAAATTTTCTGAGAATTTACATAGTAATTTACTCATAATTTACTGAGTAATTCACAAAAAAATTTCTAATGATTTTCTAAGAATTTACACAGAATTTTCTAATAATTTACTAGGAATTTACTGAATAGTTTTCTGAGATTTTGCGTGTAATTTATTAAGAATTTTACTGAGTAATTTATTGAGAATTTATTGAGTAATTTACTAAGAATCTAACGATAAGTTATAGAGAATTTACTGAGTAATTTATTGAAAATTTACTGTGAATTGACTAAGAAATTTACTAATAAATTACGAAGTTCTTCACTAGGCAATTTAGTTGGAAATTGCTACGTCATTTATTGAGAATTTACTAAGTTACTAATAATTTGTTGATAATTTACTTAGACTTTATGGATTAATTTATTGAGAATTTACTAAGTTACTAATAATTTGTTGATAATTACTTAGACTTTATGGATTAATTTATTGAGAATTTACTCAGAATTTAGTGAATAATTTACTAAGAATTTATAGATAATTTACTGAGAATTTATAAAGTAATTTACTTAGAATTTGTAGGAAGTTTACTAATTAATGTTCAAATAATTTACTGAGTAATTTACTGAGAATTTATAAAGTAATTTACGAAATTTTTTTTGATAATTTTATGAGTAATTTACTATGAATTTACTGAGTAATTTATCATGAATTTATACAGAATTTACTGAGTTATTTACTCAGAATTTACTAAGTAATTTACTCAGGATTTATTGAAAATTTTCCGAGTAATTTATCCTGAATTTATTAAATTATTTACTGAGAATTTACAGATAATTTACAAACAAATTTATAGAAAATTTACTGAATATTTAACGGGTAATTTATTGAGAATATATGGAGTAATTTGCTGAATAATTTACTAAGAAATTACTTTGAATTTACCAAGAATTTATATAGAATTTTCTGAGAATTTATTGAGTAATTTACTCATAATTTACTGATTAATTCACAAAAAAAAATTTCTTGTAATTTTTTGAGAATTTACTCAGAATTTTCTGACAAATTAGTAAGAATTTGCAGAATAATTTACAGAGAATTTTATGTGTAATTTCCTGAGAAATTTCCTGAGTAATGTAGTGAGAATTTACTAAGTAATTTACTGATAATTTGTTGAGTAATTAACTAAGAATTTACCAATAATTTACTAAGTAATTTACAGAGAATTTATAGTGTAATTCATTGACATTTTACTGAAAATTTACCAAGCAATTTACTGATAAATCACTGAATAATTCACTCATTAATCTACTTGTAATTTACTGAGAATTTAAGGAGTAATTTGTTGAGAATTTACTTAGTAATTTGCTTAGAATTTATTAAATAATTTACTAAGAATTTGCAGATAATTTACTGTGTTATTTTCTTTGAATTTACAGAATAATTTACTGAGAATTTACTAAGTAATTGACCAAGAATTTTTTGAGAATTTACCGATAATTAACTGAGTAACTTACAGAGAATTTACGGAGTAATTTACTGAGAATTTACTTAGTAATTTACACATAAATTTAGTGAGTAATTCACCAAATAATTTACTAGGAATTTACTTAGTAATTTATTGAGAATTTACTCAGTAAATTAATAAGAGTTTATTGAGAATTTACTGAGAATCTGTTGAGTACTTTTCTAGGAACTTACCATTCATTTACGGAGCAATTTTCTGAGAATTTACCGAATTATTTACCATGAATTTACTATGATTTTACTGATAATTTACTGAGCAATTTGTTTAGTAATTTATTGAGAATTTACTGTGAATTTCATGAGTAATTTACTCATGGTTTATTGAGAATTTTCTTAGAATTTATTGAAAGTTCTCAAAGTAATTTACTTTGAACTTATTGAGTAATTCACCGAGAATTTGCCGATAATTAACTGAGTAATTTACAGAGAATTTATTGAAAATTTAACGAATAATTTATTGAGAATTTACAACCAATTTACTGAGAATTTGCGGAGTAATTTGCTGAGTAATTTATTAAAAATTTTCTGTGAATTTACTGAGTAAGTTACCCAGAATTTATACAAATTTTTCTGAGAATTTACAGACTAAGTTACTTATAATTTACTGAGTAATTCACAAAAAAAATTTCTAATGATTTTCTATGAATTTACACAGAAATTTCTAATAATTTACTGAATAATTTTCTAAAAATTTTGCGTGTAATTTATTGAGAATTTTACTGAGTAATTTAGTGAGAATTTACTAAGTAATTTACTAAGAATCGAACGATAATTTACTGAGTAATTTATTGAAAATTTACTGCGAATTGACTATGAAATTTACTGATAAATTACTAAGTTCTTCACTGGGCAATTTAGTTGGAAATTGCTAAGTCATTTATTGAGAATTTACTAAGTTACTAAGAATTCATTGATAATTTACTTAAACTTTACGGATTAATTTGTTGATAATTTACTAAGTAATTTACTCAGAATTTAGTGAATAATTTACTAAGAATTTACAGATAATTTACTGAGAATTTATAGGAAATTTACTAATTAATGTTCGAATAATTTACTGAGTAATTTATTGAGAATTTACAAAGAAATTTGTGAATTTTTTTTTATAATTTTGTGACTAATTTACTATGAATTTACTGAGTAATTTATCAAGAATTTATACGGAATTTACTGAGTTATTTACTCAGAATTTACTTAGTAATTTACCCAGAATTTATTGAAAATTTTCTGAGTAATTTATTTAGAATTTATTAAATAATTTACTGAGAATTTACAGATAATTTACAAAGTAATTTATAGTGAATTTACTGAATATTTAACGGGTAGTTTATTTAGAATTTATGGAGTAATTTGCTGAATATTTTACTAAAAAATTACTTTGAATTTACCAAGAATTTATATAGAATGTTTTGAGAATTTATTGAGTAATTTACTTAGTAATTTACTCATAATTTACTAATTAATTCACAAAAAAATTTCTTGTAATTTTTGAAGAATTTACTCAGAATTTTCCGATAAATTACAAAGAATTTGCTGAATAATTTACAGAGAATTTTACGTGTAATTTACTGAGAAATTTCTTGAGTAATTTAGTGAGAATTTACTAAGTAATTTACTGAGAATTAACTAAGAATTACCAATAATTTACTGAGTAATTTACAGAGAATTTATTGAGTAATTTATTGACATTTTACTAAAAATTTACTAAGTAATTTACTGATAAATTACTGAATAATTCACTCATTAATTTGCTTGTAATTTACTGAGAATTTAAGGAGTAATTTACTGAGAAATTTCCTGAGTAATTTAGTGAGAATTTACTGAGTAATTAACTACGAATTTACCAATAATGTACTGAGTAAGTTACAGAGAATTTATCGCGTAATTTACTGACATTTTATTGAGAATTTACTGATAAATAATAGAATAATTCACTCATTAATCTACTTGTAATTTACTGAGAATTTAAGGAGTAATTTGTTGAGAGTTTACTCAGTAATTTGCTTAGAATTTATTAAATAATTTACTAAGAATTTGCAGATAATTTGCTGTGTTATTTTCTTGGAATTTACAGAGTAATTTTATAATAATTTATTGAGAATTTACTAAGTAATTGACCGAGAATTTTTTGAGAATTTACCGATAATTAACTGAGTAATTTACAATGAATTTATTGAGAATTTACCGAGTAATTTACTAGGAACTTACTTAGTAATTTACAGATAAATTTAGTGAGTAATTCACTGAATAATTTACTAGGAATTTACTTAGTAATTTATTGAGAATTTACTCAGTAAATTATTAAGAGTTTATTGAGAATTTACTGAGAATTTGTTGAGTACTTTTCTAGGAACTTACCAATCATTTACGGAACAATTTACTGAGAATTTACCGAGTTATTTACCATGAATTTACTATGATTTTACTGATAATTTACTGAGTAATTGGTTGAGTAATTTATTAAGAAATTACTGCGAATTTAATGAGTAATTTACTCATAATTTATTAAGAATTTTCTTAGAATTTATTGAAAATTTTCAGAGTAATTTACTTTGAATTTATTGAGTAATTTACAGAGAATTTATTGAAAATCTAACGAATAATTTATTGAGAATTTACAACCAATTTACTGAGAATTTACGGAGTAATTTGTAGAGTAATTTATTAAAAAATTTCTGTGAATTTACCGAGTAATTTACCAAGAATTTATACAATATTTTTTGAGAATTTACAGAGTAATTTAGTCATAATTTACTGAGTAATTCACAAAAAAAATTCAAATGATTTTCTAAGAATTTACACAGAATTTTCTAATAATTTACTAAGAATTTACTGAATAATTTTCTAAAAATTTCGCGTGTAATTTATTGAGAATTTTACTGAGCAATTTAGTGAGAATTTACTGATAATTTACTGAGTAATTTATTGAGAATTTACTGCGAATTGACTATCAAATTTACTGATAAATTACTAAGTTCTTCACTGGGCAATTTAGTTGGAAATTACTAAGTCATTTATTGAGAATTTACTGAGTAAGTTACTAAGAATTTATTGATAATTTACTTAGACTTTACGAATCAATTTATTCAGAATTTACTAAGTAATTTACTCAGAATTTAGTGAATAATTTACTAAGAATTTATGAAGTAATTTACTGAGAATTTATAAGAAATTTACAAATTAATGTTCGAATAAGTTACTGAGTAATTTACTAAGAATTTACAAAGTAATTTACAAATTTTTTTTTGATAATTTTATGAGTAGTTTACTATGAATTTACTGAGTAATTTACCAAGAATTTCTACAGAATTTACTGAGTTATTTACTCAGAATTTACTAAGTAATTTACTCAGAATTTATTGAAAATTTATTGAGTAATTTATTTAAAATTTATTAAATAATTTACTGAGAATTTACAGATAATTTACAAAGTAATTTATAGAGAATTTACAAAAAATTTAACGAGTAATTTATTGAGAATTTACTACAAATTTATGGAGTAATTTGCTGAATAATTTACTAAGAACTTACTTTGAAGTTACCAAGAATTTATATAGAATTTTCTGAGAATTTATTAAGTAATTTACTCATAATTTACTGATTAATTAACAAAAAAAATTCTTGTAATTTTTTGAGAATTTACTCAGAATTTTCTGATAAATTACTAAGAATTTGCTGAATAATTTACAGAGAATTTTATATGTAATTTCCTGAGAAATTTCCTGAGTAATTTAGTGAGAATTTACTAAGTAATTTACTGAGAATTTATTGAGTAATTAACTAAGAATTTACCAATAATTTACTGAGTAATTTATAGAGAATTTATCGTGTAATTCATTGACATTTAACTGAAAATTTACCAAGTAATTTACTGATAAATCACTGAATAATTCACTCATTAATCTACTTGTAATTTACTGAGAATTTAAGGAGTAATTTGTTGAGAATTTACTCAGTAATTTGCTTAGAATTTATTAAATAATTTACTAAGAATTTGAAGATAATTTTGTCACGACCCCAAACCGCCCCCTAGTAGTTTGGTGCCGTAATGGCCAGTAATCCGAGATTACCGACAGCCAACTTTCAAAATTCACACACAATCAGAGTATAAATATATGGGGCTCACAAGTGCGGAAGCAATAATCTAAAATACAAGTGGTCCCTAAGGGCAGTGCATAAGTCAAATGGAATGGCATACATCTTTACACAGCTTTACAATTTGAATACAATTAAAGTAAGGTCCAAGATACATATTACATTTTAACAAAAGGCCTCACAAGCCGACATAAACAAAATACTCGAACTACAGGTCAAGGAACATAGTCTGCCGGATTGCCGACATCCTTACTGCCGAAATAACATATGTACAAAACGCACATCTTGATCAAAAGGCTTCTCAAGCCGGCGTGTGCAAAATACAAGTATTACAAGTCGAGAAGCATGATTTTCAAGACTGCTGACGTAATTACAAGTCAAGCCGACATGACAAAAGCCCAAAACAAGCTCGTGAATCACATCTAGGCGTCACCGCCTTCTTGCTCATCACCTACATATATATAGAGAAGGTGAGCTTGGATACTCAGTGAATGGTATAAATAATAAAGGGTTTGCATGAATAATAGCCGAAGTCCTTTCAAAACAATACATGTCAAAACTTTATATAACAAGGGATGGACCTCGTCTATCTAACAAATCTTCAAAGCTCCAAGGGATGCTTACTAGCATCAACATATTACAAATGAAGACATTCCGAACAAACAAGCCCACGCGGTAAACCGTCAGTGGCAAAACAAAACAAAGCAAGGGAGATATCTCAACAAGGGTGCCACAAAAGTTTAGAGTCCTCTAGCACGAAGGACCTATGTTACAAAGGCCCGTAGCCTCCTAACACGAGAGTACTGCAAAAGTTTAGAGTCCTCCAGCACAAGGGACTTCCAAAACAAGATGTGCTGCGAAAGTTTAGAGTCCTCCAGCACAAGAGACTTCCAAAACAAGATGTGCTGCGAAAGTTTAGAGTCCTCCAACACAAGGGACTTTCCAAGGAGATCATCAAAATAAGGTAATGCTTGATATACAAAATAGGGACAATTATTCATGCTTAATAAATACTTTTCAAAACAAGGCAAAGCGAAGTTCATCAAAACATTGATAACATAGCTTTATTAAAAATACCACTCACATAGTTCTTCAAACGTCGGGGTCAAGGCAAGTCCAAGTCCTACAAACACATGGCAAAGTCAATTGAATGCACTTCTCAAAATCTCAAAACAAGTCTGGCATGCATGTAAATGACCTTGGCATTCTACAAAAACTAAGTCAAATCGAAACAAAACACAGTTTCTTATCTTTGGAAAACACGCTGGGCAACTACCAGGTCTAGGCCGAGGTCCCACACCTCCTCGCCGAGGTGTGGCCTCGATGGCCACACACAAGGAAATAAAGTCAGGAAATCTGGGTTTCCCTCTCTTGAAGAACATGACAATCATGAAGAACGTGAACATGAGGAAGATGAATGCAAAGGTTATAACTTGCTATTACAAATTCTAAGATTTCATGATAAGAATCCGAAATCATAGACCTGGGTACCCATACTCAAAGATCTTTATGAAAACAAACACAAAAACATAAACCTTAATGCAAACTTTCAGATCAAACAAGGCTTTTTCTCAAAAACACATGAAAACTATTTTCTCTTTCTAAAACCAACTTTAAATCAATGTATGACGTGCAGAACGGGTTTGATCGTGCAATGCAGCCAGATGATCAATAAGAACAACAAGAGTAGGTTAAGATTCTAACCTCAAAACTCGAATCCAACGGTCCAAACTCCAACGATCAAGCTTGGAAGTTCTCTCTCTCTCACTCAAGCTTCTCCTTCTCCTTCCTAGAGCCTCTCTCTCTAAAACACAAGATTTGATACAAAATGATATGTTTTTTCTCAACAGCCACTGACTTAACCCTCTGCTGGGACACATGGCATCGGCTGATAGGCTCTACTAAAAAAGGTGACTGACTGACAAGACAAGACCATGACAAAGTGTGTTCAATAAGCTAGACAACAAGAGCACTCCAGCAAGTGATGATCTCGGCCAAGGACAAGGCTTCGGCAAGCAGGGTAACAATGACATCGGCTTGGAAGGACAACACTTGACTAAGCTGTGCCACACCTTGGCCTAGATGTGCCACACCTCGGTCTAGGTCATGCCAATCGAGGAACAAAATCACATAGGTGCAAGGACAACATCTCGGCCTAGATAATACACATCTCGGCCTTGGTGCTGTACACCTCGGCCTAGATAGTGACATCTCGGCCAATATGCCAAGGCGAAGATGGAGGTCAATCAAAGTGATTCTAAGATAGTTCTAAGTGTGGAAAGGTTCCAAGGTGTCTAGGCTTAAGATGACCTCGGCAACACTCCCGGCAAGAACAAGCACGCAAGCAACACTCAATCAAAACAAGACAAGATTTGCAATGCGCATGACAAAACAAGATCATACATAATGTATGCAAGTATGACTAAGTTGAAGTGAGGGTTGTTACATCCTACCCCCCTTAAAGAAGTTTGGTCCCCAAACTTGAGTTACCTTGTTCCAAAAACAATTCTGGATGTCGGACTTTCATTTCCTCTTCCATTTCCCATGTAGCATCTTCACCGTAATGCTCCTTCCATTCAACTTTCACCATTGGTATCAACTTACTTCTCAACTGTTTCACCTGCCTATCGACAATCCATTTCGGCTTCTCTTCGTAGCCTAAATCTTCATTGATTACAATTCCGAAATAGTCGATCACATATAGTGGATCTTGAATATACTTTCTCAACATCGAAACATGAAACACATTATGGACTTGGCTCAATCCTGGCAGCAAAGCAAGTCTGTAGGCAGCGAGGTTAACCTTCTCAAGAACTTCAAAAGGCCCGATGTAACGGGGTGCTAACTTACCCTTCTTCCCAAATCTTGTAACTCCTTTCATCGGCGAAATCTTTAGGAACACGCGGTCCCGACTTCAAATTCCAACTCTCTTCTTCTCTGGTCGGCATAACTCTTCTGTCGGTTCTGTGCGGTTTTGATTCTTTGCTGAACGAGCTTAATCTTCTCGGTTGTTACTTGAATTAACTCGGGACCAAGCAGGGCTTTGTCTCCTACCTCGGTCCAACATATCGGCGACCTGCACTTCCTTCCATACAACGCTTCATACGGCGCCATGCCAATGCTAGCTTGATAGCTGTTGTTGTAGGTAAATTCCACCAATGGCAAATGTACTCCCCAACTCCCATGGAGGTCCAATACATATAGTCTAAGCATATCTTCAAGTGTCTGAATCGTTCTCTTTGTTTGCCCATCAGTCTGGGGATGAAAAGCTGTGCTAAACCTCAACTCGGCTCCGAAAGCTCTCTCTAGGCTCTGCCAAAATCTGGAAATCAACTTCGGATCTCGGTCCGACACAATTGACATCGGCACTCCATGAAGTCTAACAATCTTGTTCACATACAACAAAGCGAGTTTATCGGCGTTGAAGGTGGTCTTAACAGGCAAGAAGTGTGCTGACTTAGTTAGCCTATCCATGATAACCCAAATCGAATCCATACCCTTTTATGTCTTCAGCAAACCAACCACAAAGTCCATGGAGATGTGCTCCCATTTCCACTCAGGAATCGGTAAGGGTTGAAGAAGTCCTGCTGGCCTTTGATGTTCTGCTTTCACTTGCTGACAATACAGACACTGGGACACGAACTCGGCTATTTCTCCTTTCATATTCAGCCACCAAAACGTCTGCTTCACATCCTGATACATCTTGGTGTTGCCTGGGTGAACAACAAACTTGGAACCATGAGCTTCCTGCAAAATTTTTCGTTTCAACTCCGGGATGTCAGCCACACACAATCTTTCTTCAAACTTGAGCACTTGATTTTCTATGGTGTACCCTGACCTCGGCTTTGTGTTAATCTCATCGGCTACCTTCTTAAAGAATTCATCCTCCATCTGTCTTGTCTTTACTTCCTCAACAATAGTCGGCTCCACTGAGATCGTGGTCAGACATGCCAAATTTCCAACCATCTTTCTGCTCAAAGCGTCGGCTACGGTGTTAGCTTTACCTGGATGATATTGAATTTGCATATCGTAATCTTTCAACAACTCGAGCCATCTTCTCTGTCTCATATTCAATTCTTTCTGAGTGGACAAGTACTTCAGACTCTTATGGTCTGTAAAAACCTGACAAGAAGCTCCATACAAGTAGTGACGCCAAATCTTTAAAGCAAATACCACGGCTGCTAGTTCTAAGTCATGGGTAGGATAGTTCTTTTCATGTGGCTTCAATTGACGAGAGGCATACGCTATGACCTTATCTCCTTGCATCAATACACAACCCAAACCCTTATGCGAAGCATCACTATAAACATGAAACTCTTCATTACTTGATGGTAGTACAAGAACCGGTGCTGCAACTGACCTCATCTTCAACTCCTGGAAGGCTGCTTCCCTATCCTCAGTCCATTCGTAAGCCGCTCCCTTCTTAGTCAGTTGTGTCAACGGAATTGCAATCTTTGAGAAATCCTTCAAGAACTTCCTGTAATAACCTGCCAATCCCAGAAAGCTACGAACCTCGGACGCAGTAGTCGGCCTCAACCAGTTCACAACGGCCTCAATTTTACTAGGATCGACCGAAATACCATTTTCGTCAATCACATGACCCAAAAATGAAATAGTGGAAAGCCAAAACTCACACTTGTTAAATTTAGCATACAATTTCCGATCCCTCAAAGTCCGTAAGGCAAGTCTCAAATGATCCTCGTGTTCAGCTTTGCTCTTAGAGTAGATCAATATATCATCGATGAAGACAACCACAAACTCGTCTAGATATGGTTTAAAGACTCTGTTCATCAAATCCATAAATGCTGCAGGGGCATTGGTCACTCCAAAAGGCATTACTAAAAACTCGTAGTGGCCATACCTCGTCCGAAAAGCGGTCTTCTCAACATCCTCGGCTTTAACCTTAAGCTGATGATAACCCGACCTAAGGTCAATTTTGGAAAAGACTCGTGCTCCTTGCAACTGATCAAACAAATCATCTATCCTCATGTGGCTCAATTCTGGCTTAATGCTTACACATTAGAGTGTTAGGTTTTTATTCATAATATGGGATTTGTTCTTGAATAAGGGAAAATTTAAAACTTCTATAGTGCAAATTGTCTAAATGTATACAAAGACGAAGTGTGCCATCTTTCTTCTTAACAAACAAGACGGGTGCTCCCCAAGGTGAAGTGCTCGGCCTAATAAAACCCTTAGCTAGCAACTCTTGTAGTTGAAGTTTCAATTCCTTAAGCTCGGCGGGGGCCATCCTATAGGGTGTTTTAGAGATGGGCTGGGTTCCCGTCATGATATCAATAGTAAACTCTACCTCTCTATCAACTAAGTGACTAGGCAAATCATTTGGAAAGACGTTAGGGAATTCGTCAACCACCGGGACGTCAGCTAACCCAACACTTCCATTCAAATTACTTAGTACACTACACAAATAACCTTGACACCCTTTTTGGATCAACCTACGGGCTTCCATGGATGAAATTAGGTAAGGTGGGGATACTACTCCTTTACCCTGAAACGTGACTTCGGCTAGGTTTGGGGTTTCAACGTGACACTTTTAGAAACACAATTTATGGATGCGTGATTTGTCACTAACCAATCCATCCCCAATATAACATCAAAATGAGTTATGTCCAATGGCATTAAATCGGCTAACAATTCAACATTCCTGATCATAACAACACATGCTCGATAGATGGATGCAACATTCATAGATCTCCCAGATGGAGTAGATATAGATAACACATAGTCAAGGGGTTCTAGTTTCCTATTAATCTTCTCGGCAAACTTAGCAGAAATGAATGAATGCGTAGAACCCGAATCAATCAATATATATGCATTTTGAGAGCAAATTGGGAGTATACCTGACACCACTGTCTCAGCATTCTGAGTGTCTCCTGGTACTAGTGCAAAAACTCTGCCTTGCCTCATCTGTCCTTTCCCGACATTGCTTTTCTGTACAGAACCCGAGGTATTCTCATCCTTCTTACCATCGTCAGCCCTTGTTTTAGGACAGTCCCTCACAAAATGACCTATTTCCCCACATTCATAACAAGCTCCAGATGCCCAACGACAGACCCCGAAATGTGGCTTCCCACAACTTGAACATGTCGGCTTAGCACCACTTTCCTGCCTTAGGCTGCTCGAACTGCCAACATTTGCTTTCTTCTTGGTACCAAATTGTGCTCGGCGATTGTCATAATTCTGTCTCTTCCTCTGGCTCTCTCCCGAACTCTGGTATCTGTTCAAGTTAGCTTCGGCCAGAATGGCTTTGTCCAACACTCCGGCATAAGTCGGCATGTTGAGCATGTTGACTCGGTCTTGTATTGGTCCACGTAGCCCACTTTCAAACTTCCTAGCCTTCATGTATTCATCGTTGACCATGTGGGGTGCATACCTCGCCAACTCGGTAAAGGCGCGGTTGTATTCAGCCACTGTTCTACTGCCTTGCGTCAAGGTCTGAAATTCGGTAGCCTTACGATTTCGAACACTTAGGGGAAAATGTTTGGTGTAGAACAACTCCAAAAATCGGGTCTAGGTCAAGTCTGGGTTGCCTTCTCGAACCATCATCCACCATCTGCGGGCATCATCATCTAGTGTAAAGGCTGCTAAGGTCACCTTCTGGGTGTCGGTGCTGGGAAAGATCTCGAACAGCTTCTCCATTTCCAAAACCCACGCTTCGGCTTTCATCGGCTCTATACCCCCTTGGAATCTCGGTGGCTTCATTTTCTTGAACTCTCTGATCAAGGCTATCGTGCCATCCCCATATAAAGCTGGCTGTGGGGGCACTTGTGGTACTGGAGGAGGTGGAGGTGGAACTGCATTTCGGTCGTTTGTCTACTCGGCCTGAGTTGATGTAGCACTAGCGTACTGCTGTCTTGTCTGCCTTAGCTCGCGGGCCAAACCTTCAACTAACCTTTCCAGTCTGTCTAATCTGTCCTCGGACTAATCTCGGCCAACTGGAGGTCTACCTCTTCTCATGATGCTATGAGTATGCAAGATACGACTTTAAAACAAAATGAACAAATAAACACATAGGCAAGTAACAATTAAGCATGCCGAGACGATACACACCTTGTTCACATAGGAAGTAATATGATGCAATTCTTAATATCCTTCTAAGGGAAAATCTTATGATCCTTAGGACTCAAAGTGTGTGAATAACGTATACTAAGAACTTGTACTCTGATACCATTCTGTCACGACCCCAAACCGCCCCTAGTAGTTTGGTGCCGTGATGGCCAGTAATTCGAGATTACCGAAGGCCAACTTTCAAAATTCACACACAATCAGAGTATAAATATATGGGGCTCACAAGTGCGGAAGCAATAATCTAAAATACAAGTGGTCCGTAAGAGCAGTGCATAAGTCAAATGGAATGGCATACATCTTTACACAGCTTTACAATTTGAATACAATTAAAGTAAGGTCCAAGATACATATTACATTTTAACAAAAGGCTTCACAAGCCGACATAAACAAAATGCTCGAACTACAGGTCAAGGAACATAGTCTGCCGGATTGCCGACATCCTTACTGCCGAAATAACATACGTACAAAACGCACATCTTGATCAAAAGGCTTCTCAAGCCAACGTGTGCAAAAAATACAAGTATTACAAGTCGAGAAGCATGATTTTCAAGACTGCCGACGTAATTACAAGTCAAGCCGACATGACAAAAACCCAAAACAAGCTCGCGAATCACATCTAGGCGTCACCGCCTTCTTGCTCATCACCTACATATATATAGAGAGGGTGAGCTTGGATATTCAGTGAATGGTATAAATAATAAAGGGTTTGCATGAATAATAGCCGAAGTCCTTTCAAAACAATACATGTCAAAACTTTATATAACAAGGGATGGACCTCGTTCATCTAACAAATCTTCAAAGCTCCAAGGAATGCTTACTAGCATCAACATATTACAAATGAAGACATTCCGAACAAACAAGCCCACGCAGTAAACTGTCAGTGGCAAAACAAAACAAAGCAAGGGAGATATCTCAACAAGGGTGCTACAAAAGTTTAGAGTCCTCTAGCACGAAGGACCTATGTTACAAAGGCCCATAGCCTCCTAACACGAGAGTACTGCGAAAGTTTAGAGTCCTCCAACACAAGGGACTTCCAAAACAAGATGTGCTGCGAAAGTTTAGAGTCCTCCAGCACAAGGGACCTTCAAAACAAGATGTGCTGCGAAAGTTTAGAGTCCTCCAGCACAAGGGACTTCCAAAACAAGATGTGCTGCGAAAGTTTAGAGTCCTCCAGCACAAGGGACCTTCAAAACAAGATGTGTTGCGAAAGTTTAGAGTCCTCCAGCACAAGGGACTTCCAAAACAAGATGTGCTGCGAAAGTTTAGAGTCCTCCAGCACAAGGGACTTTCCGAGGAGATCATCGAAACAAGGTAATGCTTGATATACAAAATAGGGACAATCATTCATGCTTAATAAATACTTTTCAAAACAAGGCAAAGCAAAGTTCATCAAAACATTGATAACATAGCTTTATTAAAAATACCACTCACATAGTTCTTCAAACGTCGGGGTCAAAGCAAGTCTAAGTCGTACAAACACACGGCAAAATCTATTGAATGTGCTTCTCAAAACAAGTCTAGCATGCATGTAAATGACATCGGCATTCTTCAAAAACTAAGTCAATCAAAACAAAACACAGTTTCTTATCTTTGGAAAACACGCTAGGCAACTACCAGGTCTAGGTCGAGGTCCCACACCTCCTTGCCGAGGTGTGGCCTCGATGGCCACACACAAGGAAATGAAGTCGGGAAAATCTGGGTTTCCCTTTCTTGAAGAACATGACGATCATGAAGAACGTGAACATGAGGAAGATGAATGCAAAGGTTATAACTTGCTATTACAAATTCTAAGATTTCATGCTAAGAATCCGAAATCATAGACCTGGGTACCCATACTCAAAGATCTTTATGAAAACAAACACAAAAACATAAACCTTAATGCAAACTTTCAGATCAAACAAGGCTTTTCTTCAAAAACACATGAAAACTATTTTCTCAAACCAACTTTAAATCAATGTCTGACGTGCAGAACGGGTTTGATTGTGCAATGCAGCCAGATGATCAATAAGAACAACAAGAGTAGGTTAAGATTCTAACCTCAAAACTCGAATCCAACGGTCCAAACTCCAACGATCAAGCTTGGAAGTTCTCTCTCTCTTACTCAAGCTTCTCCTTCTCCTTCCTAGAGCCTCTCTCTCTCTAAAACACAAGATTTGATACAAAATGATATGTTTTTTCTCGACAGCCACTGACTTAACCCTCTGCTGGGACACGTGGCATCGGCTAATAGGCTCTACTCAAAAAGGTGACTGACTGACAAGACAAGACCATGACAAAGTGTGTTCAACAAGCTAGACAACAAGAGCACTCCGGCAAGTGATGATCTCGGCCAAGGACAAGGCTTCGGCAAGCAGGGTAACAATGACATCGGCTTGGAAGGACAACACCTGACTAAGCCGTGCCACACCTTGGCCTAGATGTGCCACACCTCGGTCTAGGTCATGCCAATCCAGGAACAAAATCACATAGGTGCAAGGACAATATCTCGACCTAGATAATACACATCTCGGCCTTGGTGCTGTACACCTCGGCCAATATGCCAAGGCGAAGATAGAGGTCAATCAAAGTGATTCTAAGATAGTTCTAAGTGTGGAAAGGTTCCAAGGTGTCTAGGCTTAAGATGACCTCGGCAACACTCTCGGCAAGAACAAGCACGCAAGCAACACTCAATCAAAACAAGACAAGATTTGCAATGCGCATAACAAAACAAGATCATACATAATGTATGCAAGTATGACTAAGTTGAAGTGAGGGTTGTTACAAATTTACTATGTTATTTTCTTTGAATTTACAGAGTAATTTACTGAGAATTTACTAAGTAATTTACTAAGAATTTACTAAGTGATTGACCAAGAATTTTTTGAGAATTTACCGATAATTAGTTGAGTAATTGACAGAGAATTTATTTACAATTTACCAAGTAATTTACTGGGAATTTACTGGGAATTTACTTCGTAATTTAGAGATAAATTAAGTGAGTAATTCACAAAATAATTTTCTAGGAATTTACTTAGTAATTTATTGAGAATTTACTCAGTAAATTACTAAGAGTTTATTGAGAATTTACTGAGAATCTGTTGAGTATTTTTCTAGGAACATACCAATCATTTACGGAGCAATTTACTGAGAATTTACTGAGTTATTTACCGTGAATGCACTTTGATTTTACTGATAACTTACTGAGCAATTTGTTGAGTAATTTATTGAGAATTTACTGTGAATTTAATGAGTAATTTACTCATAATTTATTGAGAATTTTCTTAGAATTTATTGAAAAATTTTAGAGTAATTTACTTTGAATTTATTGAGTAATTCATCGAGAATTTGCCGATAATTAACTGAGTAATTTACAGAGAATTTATTGAAAATTTAACAAATAATTTGTTGAGAATTTGCAACCAATTTACTGAGAATTTACGGAGTAATTTGCTGAGTAATTTATTAAAAAATTTCTGTGAATTTACTGAGTAATTCACAAAAAAAATTTTCTAATGATTTTCTAAGAATTTACACAGAATTTTCTAATAATTTACTAAGAATTTATTGAATAATTTTCTGAGAATTTTGCGTGTAATTTATTGAGAATTTTATTGAGTAATTTAGTGAGAATTTACTGAGAATTTATTGAGTAATTTACTAAGAATGAAACGATAATTTACAGAGTAATTTACGGAGAATTTACTGAGTAATTTATTAAGAATTTACTGCAAATTGACTAAGAAATTTACTGATAAATTACTAAGTTCTTCACTGGGCTATTTAGTTGGAAATTGCTAAGTCATTTATTGAGAATTTACTAAGTTACTAAGAATTTATTGATAATTTACTTAGACTTTATGGATTAATTTATTGAGAATTTACTAAATAATTTAATCAGAATTTAGTGAATAATTTACTAAGAATTTACAGATAATTTACTAAGAATTTATAGGAAATTTACAAATTAATGTTCGAATAATTTACTGAGTAATTTACTGAGAATTTACAAAATAATTTACAATTTTTTTTTTGATAATTTTATGAGTAATTTACTATGAATTTACTGAGTAGTTTACCAAGAATTTATACATAATTTACTAGGTTATTTACTCAGAATTTACTAAGTAATTTACTCAGGATTTATTGAAAATTTTCCGAGTAATATATTTAGAATTTATTAAATAATTTACTGAGAATTTACAGATAATTTACAAACAAATTTATAGAGAATTTACTGAATATTTAACGGGTAATTTATTGAGAATTTATGTAGTAATTTGCTGAATAATTTACTAAGAAATTACTTTGAATTTACCAAGAATTTATATAGAATTTTCTGAGAATTTATTGAGTAATTTAGTTTGTAATTTACTCATAATTTACTAAATAATTCACAAAAAAATTTCTTATAATTTTTTGAGAATTTATTCATAATTTTTTCATAAATTAGTAAGAATTTGCTGAATAATTTACAAAGAATTTTACGTGCAATTTACTGAGAATTTACTAAGTAATTTATTGAGAATTTATTGAGTAATTAACTATGAATTTACCAATAATTTACTGAGTAATTTACAGAGAATTTATCGAGTAATTCATTGACATTTTACTGAAAATTTACCAAGTAATTTACTAATAAATCACTGAATAATTCACTCATTAATCTACTTGTAATTTACTGAGAATTTAAGGAGTAATTTGTTGAGAATTTACTCAGTAATTTGCTTAGAATTTATTAAATAATTTACTAAGAATTTACAGATAGTTTACTGTGTTATTTTCTTGGAATTTACAGAGTAATTTTCTAATAATTTACTGAGTAATTTTCTGAGAATTTACTAAGTGATTGACCAAGAATTTTTTGAGAATTTCCCGATAATTAATTGAGTAATTTATAGAGAATTTATTGAGAATTTACCTAGTAATTTACTGGAAATTTACTTAGTAGTTTACAGATAAATTTAGTGAGTAATTCACTGAATAATTTGCTAGGAATTTACTGAGAATCTGTTAAGTACTTTTCTAGGAACTTACCAATCATTTACGGAGCAATTTACTGAGAATTTACCGAGTTATTTACCATGGATTTACTATGATTTTACTAATAATTTACAGAGTAATTTGTTGAGTAATTTATTGTGAATTTAACGAGTAATTTACCCATAATTTATTGAGAATTTTCTTAAAATTTATTGAAAATTTTCAGAGTAATTTACTTTGAATTTATTGAGTAATTCACCGAGGATTTGCAGATAATTAACTGAGTAATTTACCAAGAATTTATACAAAATTTTCTAAGAATTTACATAGTAATTTACTCATAATTTACTGAATAATTCACAAAAAAAAAAATTAATAATTTTCTAAGAATTTACACAGAATTTTCTAATAATTTACTAAGAATTTACTGAATAATTTTCTGCAAATTTTGCGTGTAATTTATTGAGAATTTTACTGAGTAATTTATTGAGAATTTATTGAGTAATTTACTAAGAATCTAATGATAATTTACAGAATAATTTATAGAGAATTTACTGAGTAATTTATTGAGAATTTACAAAGTAATTTACGAATTGTTTTTGATAATTTTGTGAGCAATTTACTATGAATTTACTGAGTAATTTACCAAGAATTTATACAGAATTTACTAAGTTATTTACTCAGAATTTACTGAGTAATTTACTCAGAATTTATTGAAAATTTTTAAGTAATTTATTTAGATTTTATTAAATAATTTACTGAGAATTTACAGATAATTTACAAAGTAATTTATAGAGAATTTACTGAAAATTTAATGAGTAATTTATTGAGAATTTACTACCAATTTATGGAGTAATTTGCTGAATAATTTACTAAGAAATTACTTTGAATTTACCAAGAATTTATATAGAATATTATGAGAATTTATTAAGTAACTTACTTAGTAATTTACTCATAATTTACTGATTAATTCACAAAAAAAAAATTTCTTGTAATTTTTTGAGAATTTACTCAGAATTTTTTGAGAAATTAGTAAGAATTTGCTGAATAATTTATAGAGAATTTTACGTGTAATTTACTGAGAAATTTTCTGAGTAATTTAATGAGAATTTACTGAGTAATTTACAGAGAATTTATCGAGTAATTTACTGACATTTTACTGAGAATTTACTGATAAATCACAGAATAATTCACTCATTAATCTACTTGTAATTACTGAGAATTTAAGGAGTAATTTGTTGAGAATTTACTCAGTAATTTGCTTAGAATTTATTAAATAATTTACTAAGAATTTGTCGATAATTTACTGTGTTATTTTCTTGGAATTTACAGAGTAATTTACTGAGGATTTACTAAGTAATTGACCAAGAATTTTTTGACAATTTATCGATAATTAACTGAGTAATTTACAGAGAATTAATTGAGAATTTACCGAGTAATTTACTGGGAATTTACTTAGTAATTTACAGGTAAATTTAGTGAGTACTTCACCAAATAATTTACTAGGAATTTACTTAGTAATTTATTGAAAATTTACTCAGTAAATTACTAAGAGTTTATTGAGAATTTACTGAGAATCTGTTGAGTACTTTTCTAGGAACTTACCATTCATTTACGGAGCAATTTACTGAGAATTTACCGAGTTATTTACCATGAATTTAGTATGATTTTATTGATAATTTACTGAGCAATTTGTTGAGTAATTTATTGAGAATTTACTGTAAATTTAATGAGTAATTTACTCATAGTTTATTGAGAATTTTTTTAGAATTTATTGAAATTTTCAGAGTAATTTACTTTGAATTTATCGAGTAATTCACCGAGAATTTGTCGATAATTAACTGAGTAAATTTACAGAAAATTTATTGAAAATTTAACGAATAATTTATTGAGAATTTACAACCAATTTACTGAGAATTTGCGGAGTAATTTGCTGAGTAATTTATTAAAAATTTTCTGTGAATTTACTGAGTAAGTTACCCAGAATTTATACAATTTTTTCTGAGAATTTACAGACTAATTTACTTATAATTTACTGAGTGATTCACAAAAAAAATTTCTAATGATTTTCTAAGAATTTACACAGAATTTTCTAATAATTTACTAAGAATTTACTGAATAATTTTCAGAGAAATTTGCGTGTAATTTATTTTGAATTTTACTGAGTAATTTAGTGGGAATTTATTGAGTAATTTACTAAGAATCGAACGATAATTTACTGAGTTATTTAGTGAAAATTTACTGTAATTTACTAAGAATCGAACGATAATTTACTGAGTTATTTAGTGAAAATTTACTGCGAATTGACTAAGAAATTTACTGATAAATTACTAAGTTCTTCACTGGGCAATTTAGTTGGAAATTGCTAAGTCATTTATTGAGAATTTACTAAGTTACTAAGAATTCATTGATAATTTACTTAAACTTTACCTATTAATTTATTGAGAATTTACTAAATAACTTACTCAGAATTTAGTGAATAATTTACTAAGAATTTACTGATAATTTACTGAGAATTTATAGGAAATTTACTAATTAATGTTTGAATAATTTACTGAGAATTTACAAAGTAATTTATGAATTTTTTTTTGATAATTTTGTGAGTAATTTACTATTAATTTACTGAGTAATTTACCAAGAATTTATGCAGAATTTACTGAGTTATTTACTCAGAATTTACTTAATAATTTACCCAGAATTTATTGAAAATTTTCTATGTAATTTATTTAGAATTTATTAAATAATTTACTGAGAATTTACAGATAATTTAGAAAGTAATTTATAGAGAATTTACTAAATATTTAACGAGTAGTTTATTGAGAATTTATGGAGTAATTTGCTGATAATTTACTAAGAAATTACTTTGAATTTACCAAGAATTTATATAGAATTTTCTGAGAATTTATTGAGTAATTTATTGATTAATTCACAAAAAAATTTCTTGTAATTTTTGAAGAATTTACTCCGAACTTTCTGATAAGTTACTAAGAATTTGCTGAATAATTTACAGAGAATTTTACGTGTAATTTACTGAGAAATTTCTTGAGTAATTTAGTGAGAATTTACTAAGTAATTTACTGAGAATTAACTAAGAATTTACCAATAATTTACTGAGTAATTTACAGAGAATTTATCGAGTAATTCACTAACATTTTACTGAGAATTTACTGAGTAATTTACTGATAAATCACTGAATAATTCACTCATTAATCTACTTGTAATTTATTGAGAATTTAAGGAGTAATTTGTTGAGAATTTACTCAGTAATTTGCTTAGAATTTATTAAATAATTTACTAAGAATTTGCAGATAATTTACTGTGTTATTTTCTTGGAATTTACAGAGTAATTTTCTAATAATTTACTGAGTAATTTACTGAGAATTTACTAAGTAATTGACCAAATTTTTTTTGAGAATTTACCGATAATTAACTGAGTAATTTACAGAGAATTTATTTAGAATTTACTGAGTAATTTACTGGAAATTTACTTAGTAATTTACAGATAAATTTAGTGAGTAATTCCCCGAATAATTTACTTGGAATTTACTTAGTAATTTATTGAGAATTTACTCAGTAAATTACTAAGAGTTTATTGAGAATTTACTGAGAATCTGTTGAGCACTTTTCTAGGAACTTACCAATGATTTACGAAGCAATTTACTGAGAATTTACCGAGTTTTTTACCATGAATTTACTATGATTTTACTGATAATTGACTGAGCAATTTGTTGAGTAATTTATTTAGAAATTATTGCGAATTTAATGTGTAATCTACTCATAATTTATTGAGAATTTTCTTAGAATTTATTGAAAATTTTCAGAGTAATTTACTTTGAATTTACTGAGTAATTGACCGAGAATTTGTCGATAATTAACTGAGTAATTTACAGAGAATTTATTGAAAATTTAACGAATAATTTATTGAGAATTTACAACCAATTTACTGAGAATTTACAGAGTAATTTATAAAAAAATTTCTGTGAATTTACTGAATAATTTACCAAGAATTTACAGAGTAATTTACTCATAATTTACTGAATAATTCACAAAAAAAAATTAATAATTTTCTAAGAATTTGTCGATAATTAACTGAGTAATTTACAGAGAATTTATTGAAAATTTAACGAATAATTTATTGAGAATTTACAACCAATTTACTGAGAATTTACCGAATAATTTGCTGAATAATTTACCAAGAATTTATACAAAATTTTCTAAGAATTTACATAGTAATTTACTCATAATTTACTGAATAATTCACAAAAAAAAAATAATAATTTTCTAAGAATTTACACAGAATTTTCTAATAATTTACTAAGAATTTACTGAATAATTTACTGCAAATTTTGCGTGTAATTTATTGAGAATTTTACTGAGTAATTTATTGAGAATTTATTGAGTAATTTACTAAGAATCTAATGATAATTTACAGAATAATTTACAGAGAATTTACTGAGTAATTTATTGAGAATTTACTGCGAATTGACTAACAAATTTAGTGATAATTACTATGTTCTTCACTGGGCAATTTAGTTGGAAATTGCTAAGTCATTTATTGAGAATTTACTAAGTTACTAATAATTTATTGATAATTTACTTAGACTTTATGGATTAATTTATTGAGAATATATTAAGTAATTTACTCAGAATTTAGTGAATAATTTGCTAAGAATTTACAGATAATTTACTAAGAATTTATAAAGTAAATTTACTGAGAATTTGTAGGAAATTTACTAATTAATGTTCGAATAATTTACTAGTAATTTACTATAAATTTACTGAGTAATTTACCAAGAATTTATACAGTATTTATTGAGTATTTTATTTGGAATTTATTGAAATTTTTTGAGTAATTTATTTATAATTTATTAAATAATTTACTGAGAATTTACAGATAATTTACAAAGTAATTTATAGAGAATTTACTAAATATTTAACGAGTAGTTTATTGAGAATTTATGGAGTAATTTGCTGAATAATTTACTAAGAAATTACTTTGAATTTACCAAAAATTTATATAGAATTTTCTGAGAATTTATTGAGTAATTTACTTAGTAATTTACTCATAATTTACTGATTAATTCACAAAAAAAAATTTCTTGTAATTTTTTGAGAATTTATTCAGAATTTTTTGATAAATTACTAAGAATTCGCTGAGTTATTTACAATGAATTTTATGTGTAATTTACTAAGAAATTTCCTGAGTAATTTAGTGAGAATTTACTAAGTAATTTACCAATAATTTATTGAGTAATTTACAGAGAATTTAGCGAGTAATTCACTGACATTTTACTGAGAATTTACCAAGTAATTTACTGATAAATCACTGAATAATTCACTCATTAATCTATTTGTAATTTACTGAGTAATTTAGTGATAATTTACTGAGTAATTTACTAAGAATCTAACGATAATTTACAGAGAATTTATTGAGTAATTTATTGAGAATTTACTGCGAATTGACTAAGAATTTTACCGATAAATTACTAAGTTCTTCACTGGGCAATTTAGTAGGAAATTGCTAAGTCATTTATTGAGAATTTACTAAGTTACTACAAATTTATTGGTAATTTACTTAGACTTTACGGATTAATTTATTGAGAATTTACTAAGTAATTTACTCAGAATTTAGCAAATAATTTACTAAGAATTTACAGATAATTTACTGAGAATTTATAGGAAATTTACTAATTAATGTTTGAATAATTTATTGAGTAATTTACTGAAAATTTACAAAGTAATTTACAAATTTTTTTTTGATAATTTTATGAGTAATTTACGATGAATTTATGGAGTAATTTACCAAGAATTTATATAGAATTTACTGAGTTATTAACTCAGAATTTACTGAGTAATTTCCTCAAAATTTATTGAAAATTTTCTGAGTAATTTATTTAGAATTTATTTAATAATTTATCGAGAATTTACAGATAATTTACAAAGTAATTTATAGAGAATTTACTGAAAACTTAACGAGTAATTTATTGAGAATTTATGGAGGAATTTGCTGAATAATATACTAAGAAATTACTTTGAATTTACCCAGATTTTATATAGAATTTTCTGAGAATTTATTGAGTAATTTACTCGTAATTTACTGATTAATTCACAAAAAAATTTCTTGTAATTTTTTGAGAATTTACTCAGAATTTTCTGATAAATTACTAGGAATTTGCTGAATAATTTATAGAGAATTTTACGTGTAATTTACTGAAAAATTTCTTGAGTAATTTAGTAAGAATTTACTAAGTAATTTACTGAGAATTTATTGAGTAATTAACTAAGAATTTACCAATAATTTACTGAGTAATTTACAGAGAATTTATCGAGTAATTTACTGACATTTTACAAAGAATTTACTAAGTAATTTACTGATAAATCACTAAATAATTCACTCATTAATCTACTTATAATTTACTGAGAATTTAAGGAGTAATTTGTTGAGAATTTACTCTGTAATTTGCTTAGAATTTATTAAATAATTTACTAAGAATTTGTAGATAATTTACTGTGTTATTTTCTTGGAATTTACAAAGTAATTTTCTAATAATTTACTGAGAATTTACTAAGTAATTGACCAAGAATTTTTTGAGAATTTACCGATAATTAACTGAGTAATTTATAGAGAATTTATTGAGAATTTACCGAGTAATTTACTGGCAATTTACTTAGTAATTTACAGATAAATTTAGTGCGTAATTCACCGAATAATTTACTAGGAATTTACTTAGTAATTTATTGAGAATTTACTCAGTAAATTACTAAGAGTTTATTAGGAATTTACTAAGAATCTGTTGAGTGCTTTTCTAGGAATTTACCAATCATTTACGGAGCAATTTACTGAGAATTTACCGAGTTATTTACCATGAATGTACTATGATTTTACTGATAATTTACTGAGCAATTTGTTGAGTAATTTATTGAGAATTTACTGTGAATTTAATGAGTTATTTACTCGTAATTTATTGAGAATTTTCTTAGAATTTATTGAAAGTTTTCAGAGTAATTTTACTTTGAATTTATTGAGTAATTCACAGAGAATTTGCCGATAATTAACTGAGTAATTTACAGAGAATTTATTGAAAATTTAACGAATATTTTATTTAGAATTTACAACCAATTTACGGAGTAATTTGCTGAGTAATTTATTAAAAAATTTCTGCGAATTTACTGAGTAATTTACCCAGAATTTATACAAAATTTTCTAAGAATTTACAGACTAATTTACTCATAATTTACTGAGTAATTCACTAAAAAAATTTCTATTGATTTTCTAAGAATATACACAGAATTTTCTAAGAATTTTATGAATAATTTTCTGTGAATTTTGCGTGTAATTTATTGAGAATTTTACTGAGTAATTTAGAGAGAATTTACTGATAATTTACTGAGTAATTTATTAAGAATCTAACGATAATTTACAGAGTAATTTACAGAGAATTTGCTGAGTAATTTATTGAGAATTTACTGCAAATTGACTAAGAAATTTACGGATAAATTACTAAGTTCTTCACTGGGCAATTTGGTGGGAAATTGCTAAGTCCTTTATTGAGAATTTACTAAGTTACTAAGAATTTATTGGTAATTTACTTAGCGTTTACAGTTTAATTTATTGAGAATTTACTAAGTAATTTACTCAGAATTTAGTGAATAATTTACTTAGAATTTACAGATAATTTATTAAGAATTTGTAGGAAATTTACTAATTAATATTTGAATAATTTACTGAAAATTTACAAAGTAATTTACAAATTTTTTTGATAATTTTATGAGTAATTTACTATGAATTTACTGAGTAATTTACCAAGAATTTATGCAGAATTTATTGAGTTATTTACTCAGAATTTATTGAAAATTTTCTGAGTAATTTATTTAGAATTTATTAAATAATTTACTGAGAATTTACAGATAATTTATAAAGTAATTTATAGAGAATTTACTGAAAATTTAACGAGTAATTTATTGAGAATTTATAAAGTAATTTGTTGAATAATTTACTAAGAAATTACTTTGAATTTACCACGAATTTATATAGAATTTTTTGAGAATTTATTGAGTAATTTACTCATAATTTACTGATTAATTCACAAAAAAATTCTTGTAATTTTTTGAGAATTTACTCAGAATTTTCTGATAAATTACTAAGAATTTGCTGAATAATTTACAGAGAATTTTACGTGTGATTTACTGAGAAATTTCTTGAGCAATTTAGTGAGAATTTACTAAGTAATTTACTAAGAATTTATTGAGTAGCTAACTAAGAATTTACCAATAGTTTACTGAGTAATTTACAGAGAATTTATCGAGTAATTTACTGACATTTTATTGAGAATTTACTAAGTAATTTACTGATAAATCACTGAATAATTCACTCATTAATCTACTTGTAATTTATTGATAATTTAAGGAGTAATTTGTTGAGAATTTACTTAGTAATTTGCTTAGAATTTATTAAATAATCTACTAAGAATTTGCGGATAATTTACTGTGTTATTTTCTTGGAATTTACAGAGTAATTTTCTAATAATTTACTGAGAATTTAATAAGTAATTGACCAAGAATTTTTTGAGAATTTACCGATAATTAATTGAGTAATTTACAGAGAATTTATTGAGAATTTGCCGAGTAATTTATTGGGAATTTACTTAGTAATTTACAGATAAATTTAGTGAGTAATTCACCGAATAATTTACTAGGAATTTACTTAGTAATTTATGGAGAATTTACTCAGTAAATTACTAAGAGTTTACTGAGAATCTGTTGAGTACTTTTCTACGAACTTACCAATCATTTACGGAGCAATTTACTGAGAATTTACCAAGTAATTTACCATGAATGTACTATGATTTTACTGATAATTTACTGAGCAATTTGTTGAGTAATTTATTGAGAATTTAATGAGTTATTTACTCGTAATTTATTGAGAATTTTCTTAGAATTTATTGAAAGTTTTCAAAGTAAATTTACTTTGAATTTATTGAGTAATTCACAGAGAATTTGCCGATAATTAACTGAGTAATTTACAGAGAATTTATTGAAAATTTAACGAATATTTTATTGAGAATTTACAACCAATTTACGAAGTAATTTGCTGAGTAATTTATTAAAAATTTTCTATTAATTTACTGAGTAATTTACCCAAAATTTATACAAAATTTTCTGAGAATTTACAGACTAATTTAGTCATAATTTACTGAGTAACTCACTAAAAAAATTTCTATTGATTTTCTAAGAATATACACAGAATTTTCTAAGAATTTAATGAATAATTTTCTGCGAATTTTGCGTGTAATTTATTGAGAATTTTACTGAGTAATTTAGAGAGAATTTACTGATAATTTACTGAGTAATTTACTAAGAATCTAACAATAATTTACAGAGTAATTTACAGAGAATTTGCTTAGTAATTTATTGAGAATTTACTGCAAATTGACTAAGAAATTTACGGATAAATTACTAAGTTCTTCACTGGGCAATTTGGTGGGAAATTGCTAAGTCCTTTATTGAGAATTTACTAAGTTACTAAGAATTTATTGGTAATTTACTTAGCGTTTACAGTTTAATTTACTGAGAATTTACGAAGTAATTTACTCAAATTTAGTGAATAATTTACTAAGAATTTACAAATAATTTACTGAGAATTTATAGGAAATTTACTAATTAATGTTCGAATAATTTACTGAGTAATTTACTGAAAATTTACAAAGTAATTTACGAATTTTTTTTTGATAATTTTATGAGTAATTTACTATGAATTTACTGAGTAATTTACCAAGAATTTGTACAGAATTTGCTCAGTTATTAACTCAGAATTTACTGAGTAATTTACCCAGAATTTATTGAAATTTTTCTGAGTAATTTATTTAGAATTTATTAAATAATTTACTGAGAATTTACAAATAATTTACAAAGTAAGTTATAGAGAATTTACTGAAAATTTAACGAGTAATTTATTGAGAATTTATGTAGTAATTTGCTAAATAATTTACTAAGAAATTATTTTATTTACCAAGAATTTTTATATAATTTTCTGAGAATTTATTTAGTAATTTACTCATAATTTACTAATAAATTCACAAAAAAATTTCTTGTAAGTTTTTGAGAATTTACTTAGAATTTTCTGATAAATCACTAAGAATTTGCTGAATAATTTATAGAGAATTTTACGTGTAATTTACTGAGAAATTTCCTAAGCAATTTAGTGAGAATTTACTACGTAATTTACTAATAATTTATTGAGTAATTAACTAAGAATTTACCAATAATTTACTAAGTAATTTACGGAGAATTTATCGAGTAATTTACTGACATTTTACTGAGAATTTACTAAATAATTTTCTGATAAATCACTGAATAATTCACTCATTAATCTACTTGTAATTTACTGAGAATTTAAGGAGTAATTTGTTGAGAATTTACTCAGTAATTTTCTTAGAATTTATTAAATAATTCACTAAGAATTTGCAGATAATTTACTGTGTTATTTTCTTGGAATTTACAGAGTAATTTTCTAATAATTTACTGAGAATTTAATAAGTAATTGACCAAGAATTTTTTGAGAATTTAACGATAATTAACTGGGTAATTCACAGAGAATTTATTGAGAAATTACCGAGTAATTTACTGGGAATTTGCTTAGAAATTTACAAATAAATTTAGTGCGTAATTCACCGAATAATTTACTTAGTAATTTATTAGTAATAAATACTCTTGTTGTGTGTGATTCTTGTAAGTTGGCCTTCGGTAATTACGGATTACTGGCCATCACGGCTCCAAACTACTAGGGGCGGTTTGGGGGCGTGACAAAATTACTATGAGTTTATTGAGAATTTACTGAGAATCTGTTGAGTACTTTTCTAGGAACTTACCAATCATTTACGGAGCAATTTACTGAGAATTTACCAAGTTATTTACCATGAATGTACTATGATTTTACTGATAATTTACTGAGCAATTTGTTGAGTAATTTGCTCGTAATTTATTGAGAATTTTCTTAGAATTTATTGAAAGTTTTCAGAGTAATTTTACTTTGAATTTATTGAGTAATTCACCGAGAATTTACTGATAATTAACTGAATAATTTATGGAGAATTTATTGAAAATTTAACGAATAATTTATTGAGAATTTACAACCAATTTACGGAGTAATTTGCTGAGTAATTTATTAAAAATTTTCTGTGAATTTACTGAGTAATTTACCCTGAATTTATACAAAATTTTTTGAGAATTTACGGACTAATTTACTCATAATTTACTGAGTAATTCACAAAAAAAAAATTCTAATGATTTTCTATGAATTTACACAGAATTTTCAAAGAATTTAATGAATAATTTTCTGCGAATTTTGTATGTAATTTATTTAGAATTTTACTGAGGAATTTAGTGAGAATTTGCTGATAATTTACTAAGAATCTAACGATAATTTATAGAGTAATTTACAGAGATTTTACTGAGTAATTTATTGAGAATTTACTGCGAATTGACTAAGAAATTTACTGATAAATTACTAAGTTCTTCACTGGGCAATTTAGTTGGAAATTGCTAAGTCATTTATTGAGAATTTATTAAGTTACTAAGAATTTATTGGTAATTTACTTAGACTTTACGAATTAATTTATTGAGAATTTACTAAGTAATTTACTGAGAATTTATGAAGTAATTTACTGAGAATTTATAGGAAATTTACTAATTAATGTTCGAATAATTTACTGAGTAATTTACTGAAAATTTACAAAGTAATTTACGAAATTTTTTTTGATAATTTTATGAGTAATTTACTATGAATTTACTGAGTTATTTACTCAGAATTTATTGAAAATTTTTTGTGTAATTTATTTAGAATTTATTAAATAATTTACTAAGAATTTACCGATAATTTACAAAGTAATTTGTAGAGAATTTACTGAAAATTTAACGAATAATTTATGGAGAATTTATGGAGTAATTTGCTGAATAATTTACTAAGAAATTACTTTGAATTTACCAAGAATTTATATAGAATTTTTCTAAGAATTTATTGAGTAATTTACTCATAATTTACTGATTAATTCACAAAAAAATTTCTTGTAATTTTTTGAGAATTTACTCAGAATTTTCTGTTAAATTACTAAGAATTTGCTGAATAATTTACAGAGAATTTTACGTGTAATTTACTGAGAAATTTCTTGAGTAATTTAGTGAGAATTTACTAAGTAATTTACTGATAATTTATTGAGTAATTAACTAAGAATTTACCAATAATTTACTGAGTAATTTACAGAGAATTTATCGAGTAATTTACTGACATTTTACAAAAAATTTACTAAGTAATTTATTGATAAATCACTGAATAATTCACTAATTAATCTACTTGTAATTTACTGAGAATTTAAGGGGTAATTTGTTGAGAATTTACTCTGTAATTTGCTTAGAATTTATTAAATACTTCACTAAGAATTTGCAGATAATTTACTGTGTTATTTTCTTGGAATTTACAGAGTAATTTTCTAATAATTTACTGAGAATTTACTAAGCAATTGACCAAGAATTTTTTGAGAATTTAACGATAATTAACTGGGTAATTCACAGAGAATTTATTGAGAAATTACCGAGTAATTTACTGGGAATTTGCTTAGAAATTTACAAATAAATTTAGTGCGTAATTCACCGAATAATTTACTTAGTAATTTATTGAGAATTTACTCAGTAAATTACTAAGAGTTTATTGAGAATTTACTGAGAATCTGTTGAGTACTTTTCTAGGAACTTACCAATCATTTACGGAGCAATTTACTGAGAATTTACCGAGTAATTTATCATGAATGTACTATGATTTTACTGATAATTTCCTGAGCAATTCATTGAGTAATTCATTGAGAATTTAATGAGTTATTTACTCGTAATTTATTGAGAATTTTCTTAGAATTTATTGAAAGTTTTCAGAGTAATTTTACTTTGAATTTATTGAAAATTTAACGATTAATTTATTGAGAATTTACAACCAATTTATGGAGTAATTTGCTGAGTAATTTATTAAAAAATTTCTATGAATTTACTGAGTAATTTTCCCTGAATTTATACAAAATTTTCTGAGAATTTACGGACTAATTTACTTAAAAATTTACTGTGAATTTAATGAGTAATTTACTCATAATTTATTGAAAATTTTCAGAGTAATTTACTTTTTTATTTGTTGAGTAATTCACCGATAATTAACTGAGTAATTTATAGAGAATTTATTGAAAATTTAACGATTAATTTATTGAGAATTTACAACCAATTTATGGAGTAATTTGCTGAGTAATTTATTAAAAAATTTCTGTGAATTTACTGAGTAATTTACCCTGAATTTATACAAAATTTTCTGAGAATTTACGGACTAATTTACTTAAAATTTACTGAGTAATTCACACAAAAAATTTCTAATGATTTTCTAAGAATTTACACAGAATTTTCTAGGAATTTAATGAATAATTTTCTGCGAATTTTGCGTGTAATTTATTAAGAATTTTACTGAGTAATTTAGTGAGAATTTACTGATAATTTACTGAGTAATTTACTAAGAATCTAACGATAATTTACTGAGTAATTTACTGAGTAATTTATTGAGAATTTACTGCGAATTGACTAAGAAATTTACTGATAAATTACTAAGTTCTTCACTGGGCAATTTAGTTGGAAATTGCTAAGTCATTTATTGAGAATTTATTAACTAATTTACTGAGAATTTATAGAAAATTTACTAATTAATGTTCGAATAATTTACGGAGCAATTTACTGAAAATTTACAAAGTAATTTATGAAATTTTTTTTGATAATTTTAAGAGTAATTTACTATGAATTTACTGAGTAATTTACCAAGAATTTATATAGAATTTACTGAGTTATTTACTCCAAATTTATGAGTAATTTACTCAGTAAATTATGAGTAAATTACGAAATAAATTCTCAGAAAATTCTATATAAATTCTTGGTAAATTTAAAGTAATTTCTTAGTAAATTATTCAGCAAATTACTCCATAAATTCTCAACAAATTAATTGTTAAATTTTTAGTAAATTATCTGTAAATTCTGAGTAAATTATTTAATAAATTATAAATAAATTACTCAGAAAATTTTCAATAAATTCTGAGTAAATTACTCAGTAAATTCTGACTAAATAACCCAGTAAATTCTGTCTAACTTCTTGCTAAATTACTCGGTAAATTCATAGTAAATTACTCATAAAATTTTCAACAAATTCTGAGTAAATTACTCAGTAAATTCATAGTAAATTACTCATAAAATTATCAAAAAAAAAATTCGTAAATTACTTAGTAACTTTCCTCTAAATTCCCAGTAAATTACTTTATAAATTCTCAGTAAATTATCTGTAAATTCTTAGTAAATTATTCACTAAATTCTGAGTAAATTACTTAGTAAATTCTCAATAAATTAATCTGTAAAGTCTAAGTAAATTATGAATAAATTCTTAGTAACTTACTCAGTAAATTATAGCGATCCCGGATTTACCCTTGTTGTACAGTGATCCGGACATGTGTCCGTGGATGTTGGTAGTTGATTATTATCTTGTTTACATCCTTTTTACTTCGTATTTGAGTTGTAGGATGTGTTGGGCAGGTTTGTTACAGGTTGGTTGAGTTTAGAAACCAAAACTAGTTGCCCAGATTTTGACCTGTCCGCTCGAGCGGGGATTTTGGCGCTCGAGCGGGAATTGCACCCATCCAGTATTTCTTGTGCAGTGTTGGACGCTCGAGCGTGGAGTTGGCCGCTCGAGCGGGGTTGTGTGAGTGTCGCTCGAGCGGGGAGTTGGAAGCTCGAGCGGAGACCTGGTTCTGTAAAAGTTCTGGGAGTGTGTATCCGCCGCTTGAGCGGGATTGTTGATGCTCGAGCGGGAGTCTGTGAGTGACGCTCGAGCGGGGTGTTTGACGCTCGAGCGGGTCGACTGGGTTTAAGTTCCGTGTTTTGAATTTTCAAATCACTTTTTCACTTTCTCTTCTCTCTCCTACTTTTCCAAAAACACCATTGTTGAGCCTCTCACTCTAGAACTCTACCTTCTCTCTAGGTTTTGATCTAGTAGGAGTGATTTGCTCATCTTTGGCCTTTACAAAAAAGTTGTTGATCGTCGAGGGCTACATTTTAATCTGAAAATTTC
>NW_021031383.1:0-38775 GCF_004153795.1 Camellia sinensis | reverse complement strand
CAGTTTTTTTTTTAATAAAATCCTCAAGATTACCTACGGTCAAACCAAAACAGACTTAACAACATCAGAGTAAAGGGCCAAAAGGGAAGCAAAATTTAAAACTTTGCCATAGAGCTGTGCTTACATGGCACATAAACAGAACCATAACATAATTACGTTAATAACTCACAACAGAAAACATAGCACATAGGTTTTTGTACGGACAGGATCATCAAAATAAGTCAACCCGTAAAAACTATAAGCAGACAAATACAAAACTCGCACACCCTGACAAAAATGTAACACAAAACATAACAAAAGGGCGAAGACGGTCCTCGTGCGTGAGACACAAGGGCTGACTCTCTCAAAACTTAGTTGTTCTATGCAGACTTCCCGAGAACTGGGTCTGGACTTCTCTTGGCTCAACCTACAAACACATGAAATTGAGCGTGAGCGATAGCTCCAGTGAATAATATCAGATATGACAGTTACATAACATATGTAGAACAACATGCTACAAACTGGCCTTGGGGCCCAATCCATAACTTCTATATAACAAATATATATATAACTTATACGAAATGCAATCAAGTAACTGTAGTTCCAAAGCATCTGGCTTTGGCCTTATTCGGGTTTCATTCATAGGCAAAACGGCCTCGGCCATTCATTATGTCGAAATCGGCCTTCGCCCATTCATGTTATGTCAAAAAACGGCCTTTCGCCCATTCATTTCTGTCCAAAATGGCTTCCGGCCTCATTCATTTATGTCGAAGCGGCCTTTGGCCCACTCGTTCACGTCAAGACGGCCCTGCGTATCTTACTCATTCATAGTCAACGGCCTTGTCGGCCCACTGTCACATAGTGGCAAGAGAGAGTCATTAACATCAAAACGACCTTCGGTCCATTCATTTAATATCAGAACCGACCTTTATGTCCATTCATTTACATCAAAACGACCTTCGGTCCCATTCATTATCAAAACGACCTTCGGTCCATTCATTTACATCAAAACACCTTCGGTCCATTCATTTACATCAAACGCCTTCGTCCATTCATTTATATCAAAACAGACCTTCGGTCCACAATCCTAATTAATCAACTCATAAGTTTAATAAGGGAATAACAATTAGACATTGACAGCTCTCAAATATTGAATATTACTCAACAGTGACCCGGCTTGTGGTATTTGCCCTGGAACTTGACCCCTACACCATTTCAGAGGCACAAAAGGTCACTAACAGTTCATCCGTTCTTATAATTCACAATATTCCTCTTTAGGCTTTAGAGAGAGAGAGTACGACTTGATGAGGGCAGAGCCTAAGAGTGCTTGCAAGTGAAAGAGAACGGAAAAACAGAAACAAAAATGCAAAAACAGGATTTCAGAAAAATTAGGGTCCCCGCTCGAGCGTGGACTTCCCCGCTCGAGCGGACCATTAGGTCTGCTAAAAGTCTGGTTGCCTTCAAATTCCAGCTCGAGCGTGAACTCGCCGCTCGAGCGACTGTCCTGTCTACATCTAGCTCCCCGCTCGAGCGTAACTTCCCTGCTCGATGCGGGGAACAATGTCTGCAGAAAGTGCTGGAAGCTCCGATTTCTCCGCTCGAGCGGCACTTACCTGCCTCGAGCGTACAATCGAAAATCTGGGTTTCCAGATTGGAAGTTCTGAGCTTCATCTCGACATTCAAAAGGCTCTAAATGCATGATTCGGTCCAAAACTGTCATCACATAATCATGTATTAACATGGTACAACAGTAGAATTACAACATATTTGACTCAATTTCCATAATTTATCTAACTGCATGGCTCATTTTCCACCAACCTCAAATTTACCAATGTAACCATTTCATGCATTCAAAGCTTCTACTTTCCATGGATTGTACATACATGTGACATATAACCTTCATTCCAATCTCACATGATGAAAAGATGGTCAATACATGGATTTCAAGCCAAAATTTGTCAACTATGAGTCATGTAATTCAAGCTCAAATATGCAAATTCAAAACCAATACATACATGCAATGCATATATGTCTTCAAATCTCAAAAGCTAACATCTTTCTGTTCTAGATCACAAATTAATCTTCAATTCCACGAAATCACAGCCCAAATTCAATGAGTTTAGGGGTTGGTTACTCCCTAGGAGCTTTAACTTCCAAATTCTAGTCATTCTTGAGTTAAAATCTTCAAATTCCCCAAGCTAGAGCAAAAATGCTCAAGTCTCTTCCTTCCTCTCTCTATAGCTCGGCCTCTCTCTCACTCTCAAATTGTCTAACTCAGATTTTGAGTCTAAGAGAGCTAAAGGATGAGTGCAATGCAAATCATACAACAGCCCCGACTAATTAATATTTTAAATATAAATTTTGGGCACTTAATCATCAATTTAATCAAGTTTGTTAATCTGACCAGAATTAAATTTCTAATTAAAATTTCACCGTAGGCTCTAAAAATTATGCCAACACAGTGGCGCAATCAATTTCGGGTTCTGTGGCCCGATAAGGCCCTCAATTTAATTTCCGAAGCGGTAAAATCAAAAACAGATATCCTACGTGTGAACAGATATGATAATTCAAAAACCACATATTTTTCACATAATGGCATACAAAACCATGCTAAACACTAACCATAAACAACTAAGGACCAATAGCATAATACAGGACAGGGAATGTCACATTCCTTAGTAACGTACTAGTAATATTCTCAATAAATGACTTAGTAATTTCAACTAAATTGGCAAGTGAAGAACTTAGTAATTTAATCAGTAAATTTTCTTAGTCAATTCCGTATAATTCTCAACAAATTACTCAGTAAATTCTCTGTAATATGACTCTGTAAATTATCCGTCAGATTCTCAGTAAATTACAACACCTAAATTCTCACTAAATTAACTCAGTAAAATCTCAAACAAATTACACGCAAATTTCCAGAACAATTATTCAGTAAATCTTAGAAAATTTTGTGTAAATTCTCCGAAAATTCATTAGAATTTTTGTGAATTACGTATCGAGTAAAGGATTGATGAGAGTAAATAGTCTGTAATTCTCGAGAGAGAATTCTGTAATAAAATTGGGTAAATTACTCAGTAAATTCATAGAAAATTTTTAATAAAATTAATTCAGCAATTACTCCGTAAATTCTCAATAAATTCTCAATAAATTATTCGTTAATGTTCAATAATTTCCTGTAAATTAACTCGGTTAGACTTAATATCGAACGAACATCAAACGTATATGAGTTTGATAACAGAGTTGAAAGTGACAGTATTACGCTGGCAACAGCTGCAGAACTTTAATGAAATCTAAGAAAGATTCTCAATACATTATCAATGCAAATTACTGTCAGCAAATATCAGTAAAAGCATAGTAACATTCATGGTAAATAACTCGGGCTAAGTCTCTCAATAAATTGCTCAGTAAATGATTGGGTAATGTTCTAGAAAAGTATCCACAGATTCTCCACGAAACTCTCGAATTTATACTGGGTAAATTCTCCAAACATTTACTAATTAAATTCCTAGTAAATTATTCGGTGAATTACTTCACTTAAAATTTATCTGCAAATTACTGAGAGAGGAGAGTGGCGATGAGAATTAGTCGGTAAATTTCTCAATAAATTCTCCTGTAAAATGTACTCGTTAATTTATGTAAATTCTCAAACAATCTATAAGTCCAATTACTTAGTAATTCTGTAAAAATTATTAAGAAAATTACTGCTGTAAATTCTTAAGAAAATAACGGAGTACTTATCTGTAAATCTTAGTAAATTATTTAATAAATTCTAGGCAAAGTTACTAATAAATCTCAACAAATTAAACTCCTTAAATTCTCCGTAATTGCAAGTAGAATTAATGAGTGATTATTCAGTGTTTTCTTAGTAAATTCTTAGAAAATTCCTCGGTAAATATCAAGTAAATTACTCGATAAAATTTTCTCTTGTAAATACTCAATAAATTATTGGTAAATTCTTAATTAATTACTCTCAATAAATTTTTAGTAAATTACTTAGTAAATTCCTTCAGCTAAATTAACTCAGGATTTTTTAGTAAATACATGTAAAATTCTCAAGAACATTGTTCCAGCAATTCTTAGTAATTTATTCAAAAAAATCTGAGTAAATTCTCAAAAAATTACAAGAAATTTTTTTGTAATTAATCAGTAAATTATGAAGTAAATTACGCAAATAAATTCTCCAGAAAATTCTATATAAGATTCAAAGTAATTTCTTAAATAAATTATTCAGCAAATTAACTCCATAAATTTACTCGTTAAATTTTCAGTAAATTCCTCTAATAAATTACTTTGTATAATTATCTATAAATTCTCAGTAAATTATTTAATAAATTAATCAGAAAATTTTCAATAAAATTCTTGAGTAAATAATACTCAGTAAATTCTGAGTAAATAACTCAGTAAATTCTGTATACTTCCTGGTAAATTACTCGGTACATTCATAGTAAATTACTCAGTAAATTATTCGAACATTAATTAGTAAATTTTCTAATAAATTCTAAAGTAATTACTTTATAATTCCTCAGTAAATTATCTGTAAAATTCCTTATAAATTATGGCAGCTAAATTCTGAGTAAATAGTTAGGAAAAATTCTCAAATAAATAATCCCCGTAAAGTCCCCTAGTAAATTAAATCAAATATATTCTTAGTAACCTTACTCGTAAATTCTCAATAAATGACTTAATAATTTCAACTAAATTGCCCAAGTGAATGAACTTAAGTAATTTATTCAGTAAATTTCTTTAGTAATTCGCAGTAAATTCTCTCTAAATTACTCTGTAAATTTATCGTTAGATTCTCAGTAAATTACTCAGTAAATCTCACTAATACTTCAGAAAAATTCTCAAAATTACAACGCAAAATTCGCAGAAAATTAAATTCAGTAAAATTCTTTAGAAAATTCCTCTGTAATTTCTTAGAAAAATTCATAGAATTTTTTTTGTGAATACTTCAGTAAATTGATGAGTAAATTAAGTCTGTAAATTCTCAAAAAAATATTGTATAAATTCCTGGGTAAATTACTTCAGTAAATTCCATAGAAAATTTTTAAAAAAAAATTACTCAGCATATTACTCGTAAATTCTCAGTAAATGGTTGTAAAATTCTCAATAAATTATTCAATTAATTTTCAATAAATGTCTCTGTAATTGCTTAGTTAATTATCGGCAATTCTCGTGAATTACTCAAGTAAATTCAAAGTAAATTACTCTGAATAACTTTTCAATAAATTCTGAGAAAATTCTCAATAAATTAATGAGTAAATTACCCATTAAATTTTAAGAAAATTCCTCAATAAATTACTCAAACAAAATTGTTCAGTAAATTGACAGTAAAATGAAACTAATTCATGGGTTAAATAAATCGGTAAATTCTCAGTAAATATGCTCCGGTAAATGATTGGTAAGTTCCTGAGAAAAGTATCAACAGAATTCTCAGTAAATTCTATCAATCAACTCTTAGTAATTTACTGGGTAAATTTCTCAATAAATTACTAAATTAAATTCGGTAGTTAATTATTCGGTGAATTACTCACAAATTTATCTGTAAATTACTAAGTAAAATTCCCAGTAAAATAGTCGGCTAAATTCTCAATAAATTCTGTGTAAATTACTCAGTTATTATCGTAAATTCTCATACAATTCTTGTCAGGTTACTTTAGTAAAATTCTCGGTAAAATTATACTCATAAATTATTAGAAAATTTACTCTATAAATTCCAAGAAATAACGCATAAGAATTAAATCTGCAAAATTCCTTAGTAAATTATTTATAATTCTATGCAATATTACTAAAGTAAAATTTCAAAACAAATTACTCCTTAAATTCTTTCAGTAAATACAAGTAGATTAATGAGTTTGAATTATTTAGTGATTTATCAGTAAAATTAACTTAGTAAAATTCTCAGTAAATTACTCAGTAAATTAATTGGAAATCTTAGTTAATTACTCAATAATTTTCAGGTAATTACTTAGTAACTCTCACTAAATTACTCAGAAATTTTTCAACACTTACACGTAAAATTTCTCGAAATATTTAGCAATCTTAGAATTTATCAAAAAATTCTTGAGCAAATTCTCAAAAAATTTATACAGAATTTTTTTTGTGAATATAAATCAGTAAAATTAATGATTAATTACGCGATATTCTTAGAAAAATTCTTGTGTAAATTCAAAGTAAATTTTTTTAGTAATTATTTAGCAAATTACTCCAAATAAAATTACTCGTTAAATTTTCAGTAAATTCTCTATAAATTACTTTTGTAAATATCTATAAATTCTCAGTAATTATTTATAAATTCTAAATAAAATTACTCAGAAAATTTTTCAATAAATTCTGAGTAAAATTACTAGTAAATTCTGGGTAAATAACTCAGTAAATTCCTGTATAACTTCTTGGTAATTACTCGGTAATTCAAAGTAAATTATTCAGTAAATTATTCGAACATTAATTATAACATTTTTTCCTAATTCTCAGTAAATTATCTGTAAAATTCTTAGTAAATTATGCTCTAAATCTGAGTAAATTACTTAGTCAAATTTTCATATAATAATCCCGTAATAGTCTAGTAAATTATCATTAAATTCTTAGCATGTACTTAGTAAATATCCTCAATAAATGACTTAGTAATTTCCAACTCAATTACCAAGTGAAGAACTTAGTATTTATCAGTAAATTTCGAGTCAATTCGTAGTAAATAAATCAACAAATTACCCCAGTAAATTCCTGTAAATTACTCTGTAATTATCGTCATCGTCAGTAAATTACTCACTAAATTTAACTCAGTAAATTCTCAACAAAATTACACGCAAAATTCACAAGAAAAATTAATCAGTAAAATTCTTAGACTAAATTGTGTAAAATTCCTATCCGAAAATCGTTACAAATTTTTTTGTGAATTACTCAGTAAATTATGAGTAAATTAGTTGTAAGTTCTCAGAAATTCTGTATAAATTTTGGGTAATTACTTCAGCAAATTACTCCGTAAATTCTCAGCTAAATTGTTTTGTAAATTCTCAATAATATCTTAATTTTTCAGTAATTCTCTGTAAATTACTCGGGTTAATTATGACAAATTCTCGGTGAATTTACTTAATAAATTCAAAAAGTAAATTATTTTGAAAAACTTTCAATAAATTCTAAGAAAATTCTCAATAAATTACTCCAACAAATTACTCAGCAAATTATCAGAATCATATACATTCATGGTAAATAACTCGGTCAATTCCAGTAAATTGGCTCGTAAATTGATTGTAAAAGTTTCCTTGAGTTATTTACCGATGAATGTACTATGATTTACTTTGATAATTTGCTGAGTAATTTGATTGAGTTAATTTATTGAGAATTTTCTTAGGAATTTATTGAAAAGTTTCCAAAGTAATTTAACTTTGAATTTATTAAGTAATTCACCGAGAAATTTGTCGATAATTAACGAGTAATTTACAGAGAGGATTTACTTGAAAAATTTAACGAATAATTATTGAGAATTTACACAATTTACTGAGAATTTACGAGAAGTAATTGCTGAGTATTTTACCCAAAATTTATATCAAATTTTCTGAGAATTTACAGACTAATTACTCATAATTTACTGAGTAATTCACAAAAAAAAATGTAACGATTTTCGAAGAATTTACACAAAATTTTTCTTAAGGAATTTACTGAAATAATTTTCTTGTGAATCTTGCGTGAATTTGGTTGAGAATTTACTGAGTAATTTAGTGAGTAATTTACTGAGAATCTGACGGTATTTACAAGAGTAATTTACAACAGAGAATTTAACTGGTAATTTGTTGATTTAATTTCTACGAATTGACTCAGAAATTTACTGATAAATTACTTAAGTTCTTCACTTTGGTAATTGAGTTGGAAATTACTAAGTCATTTATTTGAGAATTTACTAAAGTACATTGCTAAGAATTTAATGATAATTTTATTAGACTTACGGATAATTTATGAAAATTTGACTAAGTAATTTACTCAGAATTTTAGAGCACAATATTAACTAAGAATTTACAGATATTTACTAATGCAGAATTTATAGAAAATTTACTAATTAATGTTCGAATAATTTTACTGAATAATTTACTTTTGAATTTCCGAGTAATTTACCAAGAAGGTTATACAGGAATTACTGAGTTTATTACCAGAATTTACTGAGTAATTTACTCAGAATTTATTTGAAATTTTCTGAGTATTAATTTAGAATTTATTAAATAATTTACTGAGAATTTATAGATAATTTACAAAGTATTTTATAAGAATTTATCTGAAAATTTAACGGCAGAATTTATGGAGTAATTTGCTAAATAAGTTTACTAAAATTACTTTGATTTACCAAGAATTTTTTCTAAGAATTTATCGCGTAATTTAATCATAATTTACTGATTAATTCCACAAAAATTTCTTATAATTTTTTGAGAATTTGCTCAGATTTTTGATAAATTTTCTTAAGATTGCTAAATAATTTTCCCGAGAATTTTACGTGTAAGTTGTTAAGAAATTCCTGCAGTAATTTACGTGAGAATTTACTATAGTAATTTACTGAAAATTTTTATTGAGTAATTAACTAAGAATTTACAATAATTTACTGAGTAATGTTACTGACGATTTCTAAGTAATTTACTGATAATCACTAAATAATTCACTCATTAATCTACCTTGTATTTACTGAGAATTTAAGAAGTAATTTGTTGAGAATTTACTTAGTAATTTGCATAGAATTATTAAATAATTTACTAAGAATTTGCAGATAATTTACTGCGTTATTTTCTTGGAATTTATAGAGTAATTTTCTAATAATTTACTGAAGTAATTACCGAAGAATTTACTAAGTAACGACCAAGGATTGTTTGAGAATTTACCGATAATTAACTGAGTAATTTACAGAGAATAGTTTTGAGAATTTTACCACTTAATTTACTGGGAATTTAACTTAGAATGTTTACAGATAAATTTAGTGAGTATTCACCGAATAATTAACTACGAACTTTTAATTAGTAATTTATGAGAAATTTACACAGTAAATTACGTAAGAGTTGATTGAGAATTTACTGAGAATCTTGTGGAGTACTTTTTCTAGGAAACTTACAATTCATTTACGGGCAATTTACTGAGAAATTTACGATTTATTTTACCATGAATGTAGTTTCATTTTACTGATAATTTATCTGAACAATTGGTTGAGTAATTTATTGAGAATTTCTTAAAATATTAATGGGTAATTTTACTCATATTTATTGAGAATTTTTCTCAGAAGTTATTTGAAAGTTTTCAGAGTAATTTACTTTGAATATTTGAGTAATTCACCGAGAATTTGCCGATAATTTAACTAAGCAATTGTACAGAAGAATTTATTGAAAATTAAGAATAATTTATTGAGGAATTTACAACCAATTCTGAAGAATTACGGAAGGTTAAAATTATTTGCTTTTGAGTATTTTTTTAAAAATTTCTATGAATTTACTGAGTAAATTTACCCAGAATTTATACAAATTTTTTGAGAATTTACAGACTTACTAATTTACTTCATAATTTTAGTAATCCAAAAAAAATTTCTAATGATTTTCTAATGAAATTACAGAGAAATTTTCTAAGAATTTACTGATAATTTCTGCGAATTTTGCGTGTAATTTGAGAATTTTTGCTGAGTTAATTTAGTGAGAATTTATCTGATAATTTACGTGAGAATCTAACGAATTACAGAGTCAAATTTATGAGAGAATTTACTGCGAATTGGACCTAAGAAATTTACTGAATAATTACTAAGTTCTTTCACTTGGCAATTTAGTTGGAAATTTATTAAGTTCATTATGAGAATTTACTGATGTAAGTTACTAAGAATATTTTGATAATTTACTTAGACTTTACGGATTAATTATTATTGAGAATTTTTCTAACTAATTTTACTCAGAATTTTAGTGGCATAATTTATTTAAGAATTAAGATAATTTCTGAGAATTATAAAGTAATTTATTAGAATTTATAGAAAATTTACTAATTAATGTTCGAACATAATTTTACTGATAATTTACTATGAATTTACGCGAGTATTTACCAGAAGTTATACAGAATTTACTGAGTTATTTACTTCAGATTTACTGAAGTAATTTACTCAGAATTTATTGAAAATTTTCTGATAATTATTAAATAATTTACTGAGGAATTATAGATAATTTACAAAGTAATTTATAGAGAATTATTAACTGAAATTTTGGAGTAATTTGCGAATAATTTATTAGAAATTACTTTTGAATTATATAGATTTTCTGGAAATTTTATTGCGTAATTTACTTCATAATTTACTGATTAAATTCACAAAAAAATCTTCTTGTAATTTTTTGAGAATTTACTCAGAATTTTTTTGATAAATTATCTAAGAATTTGCTGAACAATGTTTCTGAGATTTTACAATGTAATTTACTAAAAATTTTCCTTGAGTAATTTAAGTGAGAATTTACTAAGTAATTTTACTAAAAATTTATTGAGTATTAATTAAAGAATTTACCAATAATTTTGAGTAATTTACAGAGAATTATCGAGTAATTTAACTGATATTTACCGAGAATATTTCTAAGTATTTACTAAAGAAATCACTGAATAATTCACTCATTAATCATACTTGCATTTACGGGAATTTAAGGAGTAATTTGTTGAGATATTTACTTAGTAATTGCCTAGAATTTATTAATAATTTGACTAAGAAATTTACAGATATTTAAACTTCCGTTATTTCTTAGAATTTCAGTAGTAATTTTCTAATAATTTACCAAGATTACTTAAGTAATTGACTTTAAGAATGTGGTTTGAGAATTTACCGATAATTAACGAGAGTAATTTACAGAGAATTTATTGAGAATTACCGACTAATTTACCTGGGAATTTATTTTAGTAATTTGCAGATAAATTTAGTGATAGAATTCACCGAATAATTTTAACTAGGAATTTAATTAGTAATGTTTTGAGAATTTACACCAGTAAATTACTAAAGAGTTTCTTGAGAATCTGTGGAGTACTTTTTCTAGGAAATTCCAATCATTTACGGAGCAATTTATTGAGATTTACGCGAGTTATTTACCATGAATGTATATGATTTTACTGATATTTGCTGAGTAAGTTTGTTGAGTAATTTATTGAGAATTTTCTTAGAATTTATTTGAAAGTTTTCAGAGTAATTTAACTTTCAATCTTATTAAAGTAATTCACCGAGAAATTTGTCGATAAATTAACGAGTATTTACAGGAGAATTTATTGAAAAATTAACGGAAATAATTTATTGAGTAATTTACTGAGAATTTACGGGTAATTTGCTGAGTAATTTTATTTAAAAATTTCCATGAAATTTAACGAGTAATTTACCCAAATTTTATACAGAATTTTCTGAGAAATTTACGACTAAATTTACTCATAAATTTTACTGAGTAATTCCAAAAAAAAATTGTATTGAATTTTCGGACGTAATTTACACAAAATTTTTCTAAGAATTTTACTGATAATTTTCTGTGGATTTTGCGTGTAATTTGTTGATAATTTTTACTGAGTAATTTAGTGAGATTTAGTGTGAATTTACTGAGAATTCTGACGCATAATTTTACAAGAGTTCATTTACAGAGAAATTTACTGAGTAATTTTTGAGAATTAACTACGAATTGACTAAGAAATTTACTGATAAATTACTAAGTTCTTCACTTGGCAATTTACGTTAGAAATTCTAAGTCATTTATTGAGAATTTACTAGTACGTTACTAAGAATGTGACATCCCTGTTCCTGTATTATGCTAATTGGTCCTTAAGTTGTTTATGCGTTATGTGTTTAGCCAATGTTTTGTAAATGCCATTATGTGATAAATATTGGTTTTGAATTTCTATCTTTCACCGTAGAATATCCTGTGATTTTTACCGCTTCGAAAATTAAATTGAGCGGCCTTATTCGGCCACAAGAACCCGAAATTGATTGGCGCCAACTGTGTGGCATAATTTTTAGAGCCTTACGGTGAAAATTTAATTAGAAAATTAATTCTGGTCAGATTAAACTGAATTAAATTGACTGAATTAAGTGCCCAAATATTTTATATATAAATATTATATTAGTGGGCTTGTTGTATATTTGCATTGCACTCTCCTTTGCTCTCTTAAGACTTCAAAATCTTTGAGTTAGACAATTGAGAGTGAGAGACGAGGCCGGCTATAGAGAAGAGGAAGGAAGAGACTTGAGCAATTATTTTGCTCTAGCTTTGGAATTGAAGATTTAACTCAAGATTGACATAGAAATTTGGAAGATTAAAGCTCCTAGGTGAGTAACCAACCCCCTACTCATGAATTTGGGCTGTGGATTCGTGAATTGAAGATTAATTTTGTGATCTAAAACATGAAAGGGAGTTAGTTTTGATGAATTTGAAGACCGATATATGCAGTGCATGTTGTATTGTTTTGAATTTGCATATTTGAAGCTTGTAATTAATGACTCATGTTGCAATTTTGGTTGAAATCCAGTTTTTGACCATCTTTATCATGTGAGATTTGAGAATGAAGGTTATATGTCACATTATGTACAATTCCATGGAAGTAGGAAAGCTTTGAATGCATGAAATGGTTAACATTGGTATTGAGTTTGTGGAAAATTGAGCCAATGCATGTGATAAATTATAAATTGAGCTTCAATATGTGTGTAATTCTATGTTTGTAACCATGTTATACATGATTATGTGAAGTTTGGGACCGAAATCAATGCATTTAGAAGCCTTTGAATGTCGGATGAAGCCTCAAGAACTCAATCTGGAAACCCAGATTTTCGATGTACGCTCTGAGAGTAAGTGCCGCTCCGAGCCGGAGAATCGAGCTTCCACACTTTCTGCAGACATTTTCCCGCTCGAGCAGGGAAGTTTTACGCATCGAGCGGGGAGCATGTAGACAGGCAGTCCGCTCGAAGCGGCGAGTTTCACGCTCGAGCTGAATGAAGTGCAACCAGTTATTTTGGCGACCTAATGGTCCGCTCAGACGGGGAAGTCCACGCTCAGAGCGGGGACCCTATTTTCTGAATCCGTTTTTGCATTTTGTGTTCTGTTTTCCGTTCTCTTTCACTTGCAAGCACTCTTAGGCATTGTGTTAAGCATCGTAAATGAATTGATGAGATAAAAGATTAAAGCCTAAAGAGCGAATTGTGAATTAAAAGAACGGAGTTGAAACATGTTAGTAACCCTTTTGTGCTCCTGAAATGTGTAGCGGTCAAGTTCCAGGGCAAATCCACAAAAGCCGTTCACTGGTGAGTATATCAATATTTGAAGCTTGTCAATGTCTAATTGTTATTCCCTGTTATAAACTTTATGAGTTGTTAAATTAGGATTGTGGACCCGAAGGTCGTTTTTGATATAAATGAATGGACGAAAGGTCGTTTTGATGTAAATGAATGGAACCGAAGGTCGTTTTTGTAAATGAATGGACCGAGGTCGTTTTGATATTAAATGAATGGACCGAAGGTCGTTTTGATGTAAATGAATGGACCAAAAAGGTCCGTTGAAATAAATGAATGGACCGAAGGTGTTATTTGATGTAAATGAATGGACCAAAAGGTCGTTTGAACATATGTGAGATGGGCCCGAGGCCGTTTTGACATCGAATTGAGGTAGATCGCAGGCCGTCTTGACGGAACGAGTGGGCAAAGGCCGCTTCAGACATAAATGAATGGGCGAAGGCCATTTTTTGACAGAAATGAAGCGAAGGCCGTTTTGACATAAACATGAATGGGCCGAAGGCCGTTTCGAACATAAGTGAATGGGCCGAAGGCGTTTTGGCCATGAATGAAACCGATAGGCCAAAGGCCAGAAATGTTTGGAACTACAGTTACTTGATTGATTTCGTATAGTTTATATATTATTTGTTATATAGAAGTATGAATGGGCCCAAGGCCGTTTTGGAGCAATGTTGATTCTACATATTGGTTATGTAATGTCAATATCTGATATTATTCACTGGGCTATCGCTTCACGCTCATTATTGTGTTTGCTAGGTGGAGCAAGAAGAAGTCCAGACCCAGTCTCGGTGAAAGTCTGCAATGGAAAACTTAAGGTCTATTGACGAGAGTCAGCCCTTGTGTCTCACGCACGAGGACCCCGTCTTCGCCCCTTTTGTTATGTTTTACATTTTGTCAGGTTGGCAAGTTTTGTATTTGTCGGCTTATAGTATTTTAACGGGTTTGATTAGTTTTGGGATGATCTGTTCCGTACAAAAACCTATGTCCGCTATGTTTCCTGTTGTGAGTTACTTAACGTACATAGTATGGTTTGTTTGATGTGCCATTAAGCACAGCTCTATGGAAAAGTTTTAAAATTTTTGCTTCTCTTTGGCCCTCTTTACTCTGATGTGTTAAGTCTGTTTTGGTTTGAGGCCTGTAGGTAATTTAGGATTTACTGGCCGGTACATCCTTAACCCATGGGGGCAGTTCGGGTCATACAGAGTGGTATCAGAGCACGAGTTTAATAACCACGCACTTCCAAAAAGCAACAATAAGCGTTTTAGGAAAAGACTAGGATGCATTCATGTTGAATAAGTAATGAATTTTGAAAGCATTCAAGGAATAATGCTTAGGAGTTCGATTTGGTAATTATGTGATATAAGTTTGTGAACTACTTGCAATTGCAATTATCTAAAATATATGTACTCCTTTGATATATGCTACTTGTGAACCTTTGGTATAAAGTATGATGCAAGTTTAAATCGATAGTGAAAGAACTCTATAAAGTTACGTTTAAGCCTTAATATGTTTATTGATGATATGGAAATGACAAAGTCCCCTAAAATGTTATGTTTTATGAATTAATGATTGTTCAAAATATTCCTTGACATTATTGTTGGTATCCTTTAGCAGAGGCCCTAGCCCGAAGGACATAATATGTGGCTTATGGTATTTGAGGCCCTAGCCGAAGGGAAATAATTACCGGTGGCCTATGTATAGCATGTTTGCCGGACCGAAGGTTCATTAATGGAACTTGATGTGCTTGACCAGTATGATTATTTACGCTAAGCGAAGTACACTATATGACTTGCAATATGAGGTATGAAATTGTTACACTTAATGTGTCCAACAAGTTTGTTTTGTTGAAATGCACACCCATGAAAGTTCGTTTATGTGCATTAGATTCTTGAGCTACGGTGTCTAGCGAAAAATGAAACATGATTTGAGTAATTATAATTACTTAGTCCAATTGTTCAGCTGCCGATAACTAATAAGTATGCAATCAATCTTGTTTACTGTATGTGATTATTGTGCCTTGTCAATGTATAAAATGAGAAATGATAGTAATGTTACGAATGTACCCATGTATATATCTGTATGTCCTTTGTGTTGGGTATCCCAGTATTTGGCAGGCTTAGTAAGGATTCTGTGTAAAGTATGAATAAGGGTAAGGGCATGCGAGTTGGCAGACTCATTTACCAGCCGACCTGATATAGACTAGAAAGAGTAGTACAAGAATTGCAGAGATCTTGAGACAACAGCCGTCAGTTGCCCGCTACGGCAAGGACCTTTGCCACTAGTGTAAGAAACACAGAGGAAGTTGTTATCAGGACTTCTGGGGGCTCGGTTATAGATATGGTAAATTGGACCTACCGGGCAAGGAACTGTCACCGGATTGAACGAAAGTGAAGTGAAATCCTACTGCTTGGCTAAATCCGTACCAGTGGTAGAATTGCTACTCAGGATAAGTAATCACCTCATCCAGAAAAGCACTCAGAATGTCTGTAACCATTATTCCAGTATCTATACTGTTTACACACAAATACCTATGTGAGATGTGATTCTGAATTAATAGCGTTTGTACATCTTTGCTTGGGTGTTATTTGATTCGGATCGGCATTATATTTCAGTAATCTGCTGCATGTTGTATCTGGATTGGGTTTAGGACCCTTTACAATGATCGAGAACCGTGTTCATTTGGAGATATAGTGCCCCGTTTGGGAAATTTGTGAAAATACGGTTTGGGATATGATTAACTCTGCAATGCACATGTATATCTTAAACCATACTCAGGTTGATTTGCTATGTTCTGTCTTCATGACTAAACCACTGGAAATTTTGACTTTGTGATTTGATAATTGAGTTGAGCAACCCCAAATGATAAACTCTGCAGTACGAGACCATGCATTTTGATTGGTAGAAAAATTGATTGGATTATGGGATTATACTGGGCCGACTCATTAAACCTACATTTTGTGACTTAATTTGGAACTTTTGCGTGGACAATCCATATACTATGATTGTACCCGAGGAAACTTTGTCATAAATGTATTACTGTTGGCACCATGTTCTTACATAAATAGAGCTTATTTGGGAACTGCTATACTGCTTATGATACATACCTCCTGATATGAACACTTGCATGCTTATTAACTATACTTGAACTTATGTGGACAATACCGTATTGTACGTGATTTGAAACACTTTTGATATGAACAGTTGTGAGAATGATTCCTGATACGACCTTGAGAACTGATAAATTAAAGGGCAGTTGTGAACTATCAGCCATTTGCCTAAGCAAACGAGTGATGCTTTATCAGAATCAAATGTACCCTATTTGAGAAAAACTTCTATCTGACTTGAATCCAATAGAATCCTTGTCCCTGAATTGGCCCGATAGAACCCTCATTGGATAGTAATTTGACGGGACCTTTGTTGATTATCTGACAAGACCTTTGCTTGGGTTGATTGATAAGAACCTCTATCTAAGTCGACTTTGTAAAAGGGGGTTAGATTGTCTATAAATAATGACCGGATTTTATTATTGGCAGGAAAACTGATGGACCCAAAGACTTGAATCCGTTTTGGAGTGCTTGACTTTTTGAAAGACCTTTGTGGGCTACAATAGATGATCTACCTATGAACACCATTGAGAAACCAACCTTCACTATTGAGGACATTGTGTTATATGAACTGAAATTGGTACAAACGCGTGATTGGGTGCCGTAAGGAGTTGTTGTTCCATTTTGTTTGTTTGACCGCTGGGCGAACCGATGACGGTAGATTGATTTGAATTTCCGAGCAGTACTAAACATTTGTCCTTTGAACTGATCAGAACATGTTTTTGTAAGGGAGAGGTGGTTGCTTCAGTGTTATCAGATTTTGGGGAAATCAAGTTATAGTGAATGGTTGTTTGTGTTGCTTTGGATGCCATTCCTTAGAGTGTCCTTTCGTGCTAGGGGACGTTAAGCCTATGTAAGCCCTTTGATTGAGAATACCTTTGCCACCGACGTTTCGTACGGGTGGGCTTTGACTAATCGATTGGGAATCGGCCACCGACGGTCGCGACGGGTGTGCTCGATTACCGAGACGATTATTCCTTGTTTTGTTCGATATGTCATCCTTTAGTATATGTAAATGTTTAAATCCAAGAAACTTGGAAAAAAAACCTGATTGTCCCGAGAAGTGGCGGGAATTCCAGTACGCTTGTATATAACTACCCAGTGTCCATTATACTTCTGTGATTGGAACCTGAGAACATGTGAATTGTGTTGACATACGATGCACTCTCAGTAAATTACCAGAAAATTCTCAGTAAATTCCGAGCAAATTCTCAGTAATTTACTCAGTAAATTTCAAGTAAATTCTTAATAAATTACTCAATAAAGTATTCAGTAAATTCCCAGTAAATTCTCTGTAAATTACTCTATAAATTCCTAGTATGTTCTAAGTAAATTACTCACTAAAAACATAGTAAATTCTCAATAAATTACTCAGTAAATTCCCAGTAAATTCTCAGTAAATTACTCTATAAATTCCTAGTATGTCCTAAGTAAATTACTCACTAAAAACATAGTAAATTCTCAATAAATTACATAGAAAAATCCCTGTAAATTCTCAGTAAATTACTTCGTAAATTCCGAGTAAATTTTCAATAAATTACTCAGTAAATTCCCAAAAAATTACTCAGTAAATTCTCAGTATATTACACAATAAATTACTCAGTAAATTCACCGTAAATTACTAAGTAAATTAATCAGTAAATTTCCTGTAAATTCTCAGTAAATTACTCATTAAATTCTCAGTAAATTACTCATTACAATGCTCAGAAAATTCTCAGTACATGACTTAGTAAATTAGTCATTAAATTTCTAGTAAATTCTCAGAAAATTACTTACTAAATTCTAAGTGAAGTCCTTGTAAATTCTCTATAAATTACTGATTATATTCACAGAAAATTGCTAAGTAAATTCTCTGTAATTTCTGAGCAAATTACTCAGTAAATTCTAGTTAAATTACTCAGCAACTTACTTTGTAAATTCCAAGTAAAATGCTCACTAAATTCCCAGTAAATTACTCAGTAAATTCGCATTAAATTCTAATTAAATTCCAGAAAATTACTCAGTAAATTAACCAGTACATTCCCTGTAAATTCTCATTAAATGTCTCTGTAAATTACATTCTAAATTAATTACTTTGCAAATCGCTCAGTAAATTATTCAGTAAATTCCAAGTAAATCCTCAGCAAATTCTCAGAAAATTACTCAGTAAATTTTCAGAAAATTCCTTAGTAAATTGGTAGTAAATTACTCAGTAAATCACTCAGTTAAAAGCCAGTAAATTCTCAATAAATTCTCAGTAAATTACTCAGTAACTTCATAGTAAATTACTCTGTAAGTTCCCAGTAAATTCTTTGTAAATTACATTGTAAATTCCCAGTAAATTAGTCGACAAATTACTCAGTAAATTCTTAGTAAATTACTCAATGCATTACACAGTCAATTACTCGGCAAATTACTCAGTAAATTCCCAATGAATTACTCACTATATTTTCAGTAAATTACTCACTAAATTTTCAATAGATTACTTTTAAATTCCGAGTAAATTCTCAGTAATTTACTCGGTAAATTTCAAGTAAATTTTTAATAAATTACTCAGTAAATTATTCAATAAATTCCCAGTAAATTCTCTGTAAATTACTCTCTATAAATTCTCAGTAAATTATCTGTAAATTCTTAGTAAATTATGCTCTAAATTCTGACTAAATTACTTAGTAAAATTCTCAATAAATTAATCCGTAAAGTCTAAGTAAATTATCAATATATTCTTAGTAACTTACTCAGTAAATTCTCAATAAATGACTTAATAATTTCCAACTAAATTGCCAAGTGAAGAACTTAGTAATTTATCAGTAAATTTCTTAGTCAATTCGTAGTAAATTCTCAACAAATTACTCAGTAAATTCTCTGTAAATGACTCTGTAAATTATCGTCAGATTCTCAGTAAATTACTCACTAAATTCTCACTAAATTACTCAGTAAAATTCTCAACAAATTACACGCAAAATTCGCAGAAAATTATTCAGTAAATTCTTAGAAAATTTTGTGTAAATTCTTCGAAAATCGTTACAAATTTTTTTTGTGAATTACTCAGTAAATTATGAGTAAATTAGTCTGTAAATTCTCAGAAAATTCTGTATAAATTTTGGGTAAATTACTCAGTAAATTTATAGAAAATTTTTAATAAATTACTCAGCAAATTACTCCGTAAATTCTCAGTAAATTCTCAATAAATTATTCGTTAATTTTTCAATAAATTCTCTGTAAATTACTCGGTTAATTATCGACAAATTCTCGGTGAATAAATTCTAAGAAAATTCTCAATAAATTACTCAACAAATTACTCAGCAAATTATCAGTAAAATCATAGTACATTCATGGTAAATAACTCGGTAAATTCTCAATAAATTGCTCCGTAAATGATTGGTAATTTCCTAGAAAAGTACTCCACAGATTCTCAGTAAATTCTCAAGAAACTCTTAGTAATTTACTGGGTAAATTCTCAAAAAATTACTAATTAAATTCCTAGTAAATTATTCGGTGAATTACTCACTAAATTTATCTGCAAATTACTAAATAAATTCCCAGTAAATTAGTCGGTAAATTCTCAATAAATTCTCTGTAAATTACTCCGTTAATTATCGGTAAATTCTCAAACAATTCTTAGTCAATTACTTAGTAAATTCTTGGTAAATTATTAGAAAATTACTCTGTAAATTCTAAGAAAATAACGGAGTAAATTATCTGTAAATTCTTAGTAAATTATTTAATAAATTCTAGGCAAATTACTAAGTAAATTCTCAACAAATTACTCCTTAAATTCTCCGTAAATTGCAAGTAGATTAATGAGTGAATTATTCAGTGATTTCTTAGTAAATTACTTAGAAAATTCTCGGTAAAATATCAGTAAATTACTCGATAAATTCTCTGTAAATTACTCAGTAAATTATTGGTAAATTCTTACTTAATTACTCAATAATTTTTTAGTAAATTACTTAGTAAATTCTCACTAAATTACTCAGGAAATTTTGTAGTAAATTACACGTAAAATTCTCAGAAAATTGTTCAGCAAATTCTTAGTAATTTATCAGGAAATTCTGAGTAAATTCCCGAAAAATTACAAGAATTTTTTTTTTGTGAATTAATCAGTAAATTATGAGTAAATTACGCAATAAATTCTCAGAAAATTCTATATAAATTCAAAGTAATTTCTTAATAAATTATTCAGCAAATTACTCCATAAATTACTCGTTAAATTTTCAGTAAATTCTCTATAAATTACTTTGTAAATTATCTATAAATTCTCAGTAAATTATTTAATAAATTACTCAGAAAATTTTCAATAAATTATGAGTAAATTACTCAGTAAATTCTGAGTAAATAACTCAGTAAATTCTGTATAACTTCCTGGTAAATTCATAGTAAATTACTCAGTAAATTATTCGAACATTAATTAGTAAATTTTCTATAAATTCTAAGTAAATTACTTTATAAATTCTCAGTAAATTATCTGTAAATTCTTAATAAATTATGCACTAAATTCTGAGTAAATTAGTTAGAAAAATTCTCAATAAATTAATCCGTAAAGTCTAAGTAAATTATCAATATATTCTTAGTAACTTACTCAGTAAATTCTCAATAAATGACTTAATAATTTCCAACTAAATTGCCAAGTGAAGAACTTAGTAATTTATCAGTAAATTTCTTAGTCAATTCGCAGTAAATTCTCTCTAAATTACTCTGTAAATTATCGTTAGATTCTCAGTAAATTACTCAGTAAATTCTCACTAAATTACTCAGAAAAATTCTCAAAAATTACACGCAAAATTCGCAGAAAATTATTCAGTAAATTCTTAGAAAATTCTCTGTAATTTCTTAGAAAATCATTAGAAATTTTTTTTGTGAATTACTCAGTAAATTATGAGTAAATTAGTCTGTAAATTCTCAAAAAAATTTGTATAAATTCTGGGTAAATTACTCAGTAAATTCATAGAAAATTTTTAAAAAATTACTCAGCATATTACTCCGTAAATTCTCAGTAAATTGGTTGTAAATTCTCAATAAATTATTCATTAATTTTTCAATAAATTCTCTGTAAATTGCTTAGTTAATTATCGGCAAATTCTCGGTGAATTACTCAATAAATTCAAAGTAAATTACTCTGAAAACTTTCAATAAATTCTGAGAAAATTCTCAATAAATTATGAGTAAATTACCCATTAAATTTTAAGAAAATTCTCAATAAATTACTCAACAAATTGTTCAGTAAATTATCAGTAAAATGAAACTACATTCATGGTAAATAAATCGGTAAATTCTCAGTAAATTGCTCCGTAAATGATTGGTAAGTTCCTAGAAAAGTACTCAACAGATTCTCAGTAAATTCTCAATCAACTCTTAGTAATTTACTGGGTAAATTCTCAATAAATTACTAATTAAATTCGTAGTTAATTATTCGGTGAATTACTCACTAAATTTATCTGTAAATTACTAAGTAAATTCCAAGTAAATTACTCGGCAAATTCTCTGTAAATTACTCAGTTAATTATCAATAAAGTGATTTATCAGTAAATTACTTAGTAAATTCTTAGTAAATTACTCAGTAAATTATTAGAAAATTACTCTGTAAATTCCAAGAAAATAACGCAGTAAATTATCTGCAAATTCTTAGTAAATTATTTAATAAATTCTAGGCAAATTACTCTTTAAATTCTCAATAAATTACTCCTTAAATTCTCAGTAAATTACAAGTAGATTAATGAGTGAATTATTTAGTGATTTATCAGTAAATTACTTGGTAAATTCTCAGTAAATTACTCAGTAAATTATTGGTAAATTCTTAGTTAATTACTCAATAAATTTTCAGTAAATTACTTAGTAAATTCTCACTAAATTACTCAGGAAATTTTTCAACAACTTACACGTAAAATTCTCGGAAAATTATTTAGCAAATTCTTAGAAATTTATCAAAAAATTCTGAGCAAATTCTCAAAAAATTATAAGAAATTTTTTTGTGAATTAATCAGTAAATTATGATTAAATTACGCGATAAATTCTTAGAAAATTCTTGGTAAATTCAAAGTAATTTTTTAGTAAATTATTTAGCAAATTACTCCATAAATTACTCGTTAAATTTTCAGTAAATTCTCTATAAATTACTTTGTAAATTATCTATAAATTCTCAGTAAATTATTTAATAAATTCTAAATAAATTACTCAGAAAATTTTCAATAAATTCTGAGTAAATTACTCAGTAAATTCTGGGTAAATAACTCAGTAAATTCTGTATAACTTCTTGGTAAATTACTCGGTAAATTCAAAGTAAATTATTCAGTAAATTATTCGAACATTAATTAGTAAATTTTCTATAAATTCTCAGTAAATTATCTGTAAATTCTTAGTAAATTATGCTCTAAATTCTGAGTAAATTACTTAGTCAAATTTTCAATAAATTAATCCGTAAAGTCTAAGTAAATTATCATTAAATTCTTAGCAATGTACTTAGTAAATTCTCAATAAATGACTTAGTAATTTCCAACTCAATTACCAAGTGAAGAACTTAGTAATTTATCAGTAAATTTCTGAGTCAATTCGTAGTAAATAAATCAACAAATTACCCAGTAAATTCTCTGTAAATTACTCTGTAAATTATCGTCAGATTCTCAGTAAATTACTCACTAAATTACTCAGTAAAATTCTCAACAAATTACACGCAAAATTCACAGAAAATTATTCAGTAAATTCTTAGAAAATTTTGTGTAAATTCTTCGAAAATCGTTACAAATTTTTTTTGTGAATTACTCAGTAAATTATGAGTAAATTAGTCTGTAAATTCTCAGAAAATTCTGTATAAATTTTGGGTAAATTACTCAGCAAATTACTCCGTAAATTCTCAGTAAATTGGTTGTAAATTCTCAATAAATTATTCGTTAATTTTTCAGTAAATTCTCTGTAAATTACTCGGTTAATTATCGACAAATTCTCGGTGAATTACTTAATAAATTCAAAGTAAATTACTTTGAAAACTTTCAATAAATTCTAAGAAAATTCTCAATAAATTACTCAACAAATTACTCAGCAAATTATCAGTAAAATCATAGTACATTCATGGTAAATAACTCGGTAAATTCTCAGTAAATTGCTCCGTAAATGATTGGTAAGTTCCTAGAAAAGTATTCAACAGATTCTCAGTAAATTCTCAATAAACTCTGAGTAATTTACTGGGTAAATTCTCAATAAATTACTAATTAAATTCCTAGTAAATTATTCGGTGAATTACTCACTAAATTTATCTGTAAATTACTAAGTAAATTCCCAGTAAATTAGTTAGTAAATTCTCAATAAACTCTCTGTAAATTACTCAGTTAATTATCGGTAAATTCTCAAACAATTCTTGGTCAATTACTTAGTAAATTCTTGGTAAATTATTAGAAAATTATTCTGTAAATTCTAAGAAAATAACGGAGTAAATTATCTGCAAATTCTTAGTAAATTATTTAATAAATTCTAAGCAAATTACTGAGTAAATTCTCAACAAATTACTCCTTAAATTCTCCGTAAATTACAAGTAGATTAATGAGTGAATTATTCAGTGATTTCTCAGTAAATTACTTACAAAATTCTCGGTAAAATATCAGTAAATTACTCGATAAATTCTCTGTAAATTACTCAGTAAATTATTGGTAAATTCTTAATTAATTACTCAATAAATTTTTAGTAAATTGCTCAGGAAATTTTTTAGTAAATTACACGTAAAATTCTCAGAAAATTGTTCAGCAAATTCTTAGTAATTTATCAAAAAATTCTGAGTAAATTCTCAAAAAATTACAAGTAATTTTTTTGTGATTTAATCAGTAAATTACGCAATAAATTCTCAGAAAATTCTATATAAATTCAAAGTAATTTCTTAATAAATTATTCAGCAAATTACTCCATAAATTACTCGTTAAATTTTTAGTAAATTCTCTATAAATTACTTTGTAAATTATCTATAAATTCTGACTAAATTATTTAATAAATTCTAAATAAATTACTCAGAAAATTTTCAATAAATTCTGAGTAAATTACTCAGTAAATTCTGAGTAAATAACTCAGTAAATTCTGTATAACTTCCTGGTAAATTACTCGGTAAATTCATAGTAAATTACTCAGTAAATTATTCGAACATTAATTAGTAAATTTTCTATAAATTCTCAGTAAATTATCAGTAAATTTGTAGTAAATTATGCACTATATTCTGAGTAAATTACTTAGTAAAATTCTCAATAAATTAATCCGTAAAGTCTAAGTAAATTATCAATATATTCTTAGTAACTTACTCAGTAAATTCTCAATAAATGACTTAGTAATTTCCAACTAAATTGCCAAGTGAAGAACTTAGTAATTTATCAGTAAATTTCTTAGTCAATTCGCAGTAAATTCTCTATAAATTACTCTGTAAATTATCGTTAGATTCTCAGTAAATTACTCAGTAAATTCTCACTAAATTACTCAGAAAAATTCTCAACAAATTACACGTAAAATTCACACAAAATTATTCAGTAAATTCTTAGAAAATTCTCTATAAATTCTTAGAAAATCATTAGAAATTTTTTTTGTGAATTACTCAGTAAATTCATAGAAAATTTTTAAAAAATTACTCAGCATATTACTCCGTAAATTGGTTGTAAATTCTCAATAAATTATTCATTAATTTTTCAATAAATTCTCTGTAAATTACTCAGTTAATTATCGGCAAATTCTCGGTGAATTACTCAATAAATTCAAAGTAAATTACTCTGAAAACTTTCAATAAATTCTGAGAAAATTCTCAATAAATTATGAGTAAATTACCCATTGAATTCTAAGAAAATTCTAAATAAATTACTCAACAAATTTTTCAGTAAATTGTCAGTAAAATGAAAGTACATTCACGGTAAATAACTCGGTAAATTCTCAGTACATTGCTCCGTAAATGATTGGTAAGTTCCTAGAAAAGTACTCAACAGATTCTCAGTAAATTCTCAATAAACTCTTAGTAATTTACTGGGTAAATTCTCAATAAATTACTAATTAAATTCCTAGTAAATTACTAAGTAAATTCCCAATAAATTAGTCGGTAAATTCTCAATAAATTCTCTGTAAATTACTCAGTTAATTATCGGTAAATTCTCAAACAATTTTTGGTCAGTTACTTAGTAAATTCTCGGTAAATTACTCAGTAAATTATTAGAAAATTACTCTGTAAATTCCAAGAAAATAACGCAGTAAATTATCTGCAAATTCTTAGTAAATTATTTAATAAATTCTATGCAAATTACTAAGTAAATTCTCAACAAATTACTCCTTAAATTCTCAGTAAATCACAAGTAGATTAATGAGTGAATTATTTAGTGATTTATCAGTAAATTACTTAGTAAATTATCAGTAAATTACTCAGTAAATTATTGGTAAATTCTTAGTTAATTACTCAATAAATTTTCAATAAATTACTTAGTAAATTCTCTCTAAATTACTCAGGAAATTTTTCAACAAATTACACGTAAAACTCTCGAAAAATTATTCAGCAAATTCTTAGTAATTTATCAAAAAATTCTGAGTAAATTCTCAAAAAATTATAAGAAATTTTTTTGTGAATTAATCAGTAAATTATGAGTAAATTACGCAATAAATTCTCAGAAAATTCTTGGTAAATTCAAACTAATTTCTTAGTAAATTATTTAGCAAATTACTCCATAAATTACTCGTTAAATTTTCAGTAAATTCTCTATAAATTACTTTGTAAATTATTTATAAATTCTCAGTAAATTATTTAATAAATTCTAAATAAATTACTCAGAAAATTTTCAATAAATTCTGAGTAAATTACTCAGTAAATTCTGAGTAAATAACTCAGTAAATTCTGTATAACTTCTTGGTAAATTACTCGGTAAATTCAAAGTAAATTATTCAGTAAATTATTCGAACATTAATTAGTAAATTTTCTAGAAATTCTCAGTAAATTATTTGTAAATTCTTAGTAAATTATGCTCTAAATTCTGAGTAAATTACTTAGTCAAATTTTCAATAAATTAATCCGTAAAGTCTAAGTAAATTATCATTAAATTCTTAGTAACGTACTTAGTAAATTCTCAATAAATGACTTAGTAATTTCCAACTAAATTGCCAAGTGAAGAACTTAGTAATTTATCAGTAAATTTCTTAGTCAATTCGTAGTAAATTCTCAACAAATTACTCAGTAAATTCTCTGTAAATTACTCTGTAAATTATCGTCAGATTCTCAGTAAATTACTCACTAAATTACTCAGTAAAATTCTCAACAAATTACACGCAAAATTCGCAGAAAATTATTCAGTAAATTCTTAGAAAATTTTGTGTAAATTCTCCGAAAATCATTAGAAAATTTTTTTGTGAATTACTCAGTAAATTAGTCTGTAAATTCTCACAAAATTTTGTATAAATTTTGGGTAAATTACTCAGTAAATTCACAAATTTTTTTTAATAAATTACTTAGCAAATTACTCAGTAAATTCTCAGTAAATTGGTTGTAAATTCTCAATAAATTATTCGTTAATTTTTCAATAAATTCTCTGTAAATTATTCGGTTAATTATCGACAAATTCTCGGTGAATTACTTAATAAATTCAAAGTAAATTACTCTGAAAAGTTTCAATAAATTCTAAGAAAATTCTCAATAAATTACTCAACAAATTACTCAGCAAATTATTAGTAAAATCATAGTACATTCATGGTAAATAACTCGGTAAATTCTCAGTAAATTGCTCCGTAAATGATTGGTAAATTCCTAAAAAAGTACTCAACAGATTCTCAGTAAATTCTCAATAAACTCTTAGTAATTTACTGAGTAAATTCTCAATAAATTACTAAGTAAATTCCTAGTAAATTATTTGGTGAATTACTCACTAAATTTACTTGTAAATTACTAAGTAAATTCCCAGTAAATTAGTTAGTAAATTCTCAATAAATTCTCTGTAAATTACTCAGTTAATTATCGGTAAATTCTCAAACAATTCTTGGTCAATTACTTAGTAAATTCTTAGTAAATTATTAGAAAATTACTCTGTAAATTCTAAGAAAATAACGGAGTAAATTATCTGCAAATTCTTAGTAAATTATTTAATAAATTCTAAGCAAATTACTGAGTAAATTCTCAACAAATTACTCCTTAAATTCTCCGTAAATTACAAGTAGATTAATGAGTGAATTATTCAGTGATTTCTCAGTAAATTACTTAGAAAATTCTCGGTAAAATATCAGTAAATTACTCGACAAATTCTCTGTAAATTACTCAGTAAATTATTGGTAAATTCTTAGTTAATTACTCAATAAATTTTTAGTAAATTACTTAGTAAATTCTCACTAAATTACTCAGGAAATTTTTTAGTAAATTACACGTAAAATTCTCAGAAAATTGTTCAGCAAATCCTTAGTAATTTATCAAAAACTTCTGAGTAAATTCTCAAAAAATTACAAGAAATTTTTTTGTGAATTAATCAGTAAATTATCAGTAAATTACGCAATAAATTCTCAGAAAATTCTATATAAATTCAAAGTAATTTCTTAATAAATTATTCAGCAAATTACTCCATAAATTACTCGTTAAATTTTCAGTAAATTCTCTATAAATTACATTGTAAATTATTTATGAATTCTCAGTAAATTATTTAATAAATTACTCAGAAAATTTTCAATAAATTTTGAGTAAATAACTCAGTAAATTCTGAGTAAATAACTCAGTAAATTCTGTATAACTTCCTGGTAAATTACTCGGTAAATTCATAGTAAATTACTCAGTAAATTATTCGAACATTAATTAGTAAATTTTCTATAAATTCTCAGTAAATTACTTTATAAATTCTCAATAAATTATCTGTAAATTCTTAATAAATTATGCACTAAATTCTGAGTAAACTACTTACTAAAATTCTCAATAAATTAATCCGTAAAGTCTAAGTAAATTATAAATAAATTCTTAGTAACTTACTCAGTAAATTCTCAATAAATGACTTAGTAATTTCCACTTAAATTGCCAAGTGAAGAACTTTGTAATTTATCAGTAAATTTCTTAGTCAATTCGCAGTAAATTCTCAACAAATTACTCAGTAAATTCTTTGTAAATTATCGTTTCTCAATAAATTACTCACTAAATTCTCACTAAATTACTCAGTAAAATTCTCAAGAAATTACACGCAAAATTCGCAGAAAATTATTGAGTAAATTCTTAGGAAATTCTGTGTAAATTCTTAGAAAATCATTAGAATTTTTTTTTGTGAATTACTCAGTAAATTATGAGTAAATTAGTCTGTAAATTCTCAGAAAATTTTGTATAAATTCCGGGTAAATTACCCAGTAAATTCATAGAAATTTTTTAATAAATTACTCAGCAAATTACTCTGTAAATTCTCAGTAAATTGGTTGTAAATTCTCAATAAATTATTTGTTAATTTTTTAATAAATTCTCTGTAAATTACTCAGTTAATTATCGGCAAATTCTCGGTGAATTACTCAATAAATTCAAAGTAAATTACTCTGAAAACTTTCAATAAATTCTAAGAAAATTCTTAATAAATTATTCAACAAATTGCTCAGTAAATTATCAGTAAAATCATTGTACATTCATGGTAAATAACTCGGTAAATTCTCAGTAAATTGCTCCGTAAATGATTGGTAAGTTCCTAGAAAAGTACTATCACGACCCTATTCCGCCCCTAGTAGAATGGTGCCGTGATGGCCAGTAATCCGAGATTACCGAAGGCCAACTTTCAAAATTCACATACAATCAGAGTATTACATATGGGGCTAACATGTGCGGAAGCAATATATACAAATCTAATTAGTCCATAAGAGCTGTGCATAAGTCAAATGAAATGGCATACATCTTTACAAGGTCTTACAACTTGGGTATAAGAAGAAATGAAATACAAAATACATCTTGACCAAAAGGCTTCTCAAGCCGACATATACAAAACGCAATGAAATATAAGCTGAGAAGCATGATCTTCAAGATGTTACAAAATACGAATCCGAGACATGTCGGCAAACACATCCGAAAACATATCGGCAACTGTAGACACCCCATTTTTGACCGTCCTCAAGACTTGGACGTCACCGTTTGAACACTCGGTGATTATCCCTGTTTGTGTTCGTTTGAAGTTCCCGGAGGCCTCGGCTCGCGCGCAATGCCGCGCTCTTGCCCTCAGGATCTCCGAACTTGACTGTTTAGTGTCTGGTTTTTACACCAAACACTTGTGTTTTGCTTTTGAGAGGCAGGGTAGGGCTTGTAGAGCATCCCACCCAACACTGGCAGTGGCTAGAGGCCACCGGCTGGTTTTGCTGCCACCGGCAATGTATATTGCCGGCCGGCCTATTTGTTGCCGGTCAGCACTTTTTAGTGCCGGCCGACACTCTTTTTGGCCAAGTGACTTTTTTGACGGCCGACCACTGTTCATCTGCTTTTGCAGATATTTTAAGAACAGCTGTCTTGCCTTTTGCTCCCTCCATACACGTGTATGGAGGGATCTCCCTCTTATGAAGCTTGTCTTGTAAGCTTTACAGACAAGAAGTGCTATATAGGGAGAGGCCTTGTCTCTTGGCTTGAGAGGTTAGAATTTTAGGATATTTTGAGAGCTAGACAGCCATTGTTAAGCTCCGGTTCTAGGGTTGAGTTAGATACACTTCCTATATCTCTTTCCCTCTCTTTTGTGCTTGTATCTGTGTTTTAGTCCATACTATTGCACAAAGCCCCTAGTGTTTCACCTTCCTTTAGCTTTTGAGTTCTAAAGGACTGATTTTGAGGTTTTGGTGTTGGATTCAAGCCAAAGGAGGCCATTGGAGCACCATTTGTGAAGGGGTCATCAAGGGTAAGAAACTAACGCCTTTATTCTCCATTTTTGCACCTCATTTCTACCTATTTTAAATTCGTTTTTGTGCTTATTGTAATAACACAAAAAAGTTCTGTTTTTAGGCCCTCTTTATTGTTTATTAAGAGTGTTTCTGGTTTGGGGTTGTTTGACCCCTCTTAGGCCTTGAAAGGCCTCATTTTGAGCCATTTTGTGCTAGCTCCGGGATTTTGGGTGTTGAGGTCTCTTCACCACTGAAAATCTTGAGGGATTTCAGTGGTGAAGATGATGCCTTGAAGTCCCAAGAAGGAGAGGCCACCCCCTCCTTGTTGTCCTTGAAAAGGGCATGTTTTGGTCCTCTAAAGGGAGCCTATGCTTGAGTGTGTTGTTGAGCATTGTTTGGCTGTTTTTCATGCTTATATATCCATAATATAAATGATTTTTACTTGGTTTTGGTACTCCATGCATGCTTAGCAATAATTGCCTTGTAATGCATGTTATTGTTAACAATGCTTTAGGTTGTTAGCTTTGTTGGAGCTGTATTTAAGGCTTAGACTTGTGAAGATTTTGTGCAAAGTTTTGCCATTGTTTCTAGATCTGTCCTAGGTTGTTTGGGTGAATTTGACATGCACATAATAGCCCCTTTGTATTTAGGCTTGTTGGCTTGAGCATATGGAATGGTGTAGTATGGACCTTTGCATTGTTTGGTGATTTGGACACCCTAACATGCTATTTTCAGTCCTATTTTCAATAGCCTTGCTTGATTGCCTTGCATGCCTCTTTGATGCTTTGAAGTATGTGTTTGCCATGCTCTGTTTTTGACCATTTGCAGCTAATGAATTTTGAAGTCACTTAGATGCCATCTAAGTAGTCCTTTAAGCTTTTGTTTTAACAATGCTAACCTCTGTTTTTAGTCATTTAGTCTATGCCATGTTTGGCCTTGCTAATGTAGTTCAATGCGCCATTAGTTTGCTTTGAACACTGGACTATTTGTTGCGATGTTTGACTTGATTTTGTTGGCTTGGTTGACACCATCCTAACATGACATTTTCAGAGCTTATGTTGCCATGTTTATAGTCCATGATTCCCCTTTTCAAATGTGTTTGAGAGTTGTTCAATTTATGCTAAGTGTTGGCCTTCTACATGTGTAATGGTGTGCATGTGTATTTGGTCCCTCATTGTAGCATTTTGGCTATTGTTTTAGCCTATTTAGAGTTGCCTAATTCATGCATAAAGTCCATCTTTGCATCCATTTGGCATGCCCTATGTTTGCTTGTATGCTTGCATAAGTTGGTTGCCATGACATGTTGCATCCTTAGCATGTATGCCTAGGTTGCATTGCATCTTGCATGCAATGCCTTGTTCCTTGATTTGATGATAGGAATTTGGACCTTGTTTGTTTGATTGGTTTGCACTGCATTTGAAAACCAAAGTTGCATACTTGGTTCTTTGGGCATTCATGCATGGAAATGCGTGATTGGTGGTCGAGAATCGAGGACATGCCCCTTGAGTCAATTATCATGATAGGGACATGTTTGGTGTATACAGTGCCTTGATTGTGCTGCCATGTTTTGCTTGCCTATGTTGCTGTCAATTTGCAGATTCTGCAGGAATACTCTGCGACCGGCAGTGGAAGGTGCCGACCGGCAACGATTTCTTCTGCCGACAGCTTCATTTTGTGCCGATGGCCAATCACTGCAGGTGGTAATCCACTCAGCGGTGGTACTCCCAGTGTCCAGGGAATGCAGTTCTGAGGTTTTGACAACTCTCTAGAGGAGCAGAGGAAAGGCAAAACAGAGGCAGCCTATGCCATGGCGGCGCCGTTTCCGAGGCGGTTTAATCTGCTTTTCTTATTTTATTAATTTGTTAATTAAATCAATTAATTTGTATATTTAATTGCTTTGTGTTAATTAATTTGTATAATTTTTGTCATCCGAGGTGAGGGCAATCTGTAATAGTGTGTGGTGGGTGTGTGTATGCTTCAATCCCCACTTCTTTCTTCGCCTTTTATTTACCTGCTTATGTGGTAGATTAGGGCATGTTTTAATTTAGCAATACTTATGCTATGCATGTGTGCATCATGCATTTGTATTAATGATTAAGGCTGGTTACATCACCTAACTGCATTGTATTTTCAAATTCTAAACTGATAGTGATAGTTGCGCATTCTCACTGCCACTGTTTAGGATAGTCGAGCCTATTCTAGTGACAATTTTGTATGCGATGCATTAGGCACTTAACAGGACTTGATCATGATGTTTGCTAGGAGTTCTTTGTTTTGGGCACGGAGTACGATGTAAAGTATTTACGCTTTAGCATCCGCATGCGTGTGAATGTTAACATGACAGTATGCTTGCATGTGGCTAGATGCTTATGTGATAAACTGTTTTGAAATGCCTGTGGGTGAGGTTGGATTGTTTGAGTTGGTAAAAAACTCATTGAAATCGTGTTTTAGCCTACTTGCGAGTAGCAAATTCCAAGCGCATTTTTCAAAACAAGGATAATGCAATGTCTTTCCAAATTAGGCATCTCAGTCTATACTTGTTTGGTTGCGCGCATAACATAGTAATTCTAGCCCCTTAATAAAATGGAATAAGAAACACTAACATTTTCACAGTCGATATCAATGGTTAGTAGAGGCCGGTCTTCGGACCGGGCGAAAGGGGGTGCTCAATAGCGACCTTCCCCCGATCGTGTGATCTGTTGACCCCAAGCTCCCGAGCCTCCGAGAAACTCCGGTGATGACGACATGTGGCCTTTTGGCACCGAGTCAGGGTTTTCCTAAATTTCCCATTTTAAAAACATTAGGTGGCGACTCTGTATCTGGCAAAGGAGTCCATGTTTGGCACTGCTTTTTCCAAAATTTGTTTCTCAAACGATTCGCCAGATTTGAACTCTTTGGTTCAGATGATATCTTGTTTTGATTTCCATTTATGTGTTTCTTTGCATTGCATGTCTTGGTTGCCCTAGGAACACAATGTTGCCATCTGCCATTCCTGAACGGTTTGCCGGAGGTCTTGTCTTGTCAAGGCATTCCATAAGGCTGACTGGCTATGGGCTCTGACAGTATGGAAAACACAAACCCGGTTTACCGGGGGCACCCTTTTTGACCATTCGACCTAGGTGCATATTCGATCCGTAGTGACATTCCAAGTTAATGACAGGTTGCTTACCGATGTTAGGTTGTTTGAAGAACCGCTGTGTGCATAGTGAAACCCTAGCTCTGCAAAATAGGACAGGGAACCTACCAACATAGGGTGTTTTGGCTTCATTACTTGCTATGTGCTTTTAGAGTGTATCTTTACAGGAACGCATATACCATTGCAAGTTTTGGAGTATCGGGCCTGAGGCACCAGAATCAGTATTGTTTGAGAAATCTAGTCTGTCAAGAATCAGTTATCGCCGGGTATCAGATTCAAGTATTGTGGGGAACGAAATCTGGGGAACAGTAATCAGTAACAGTAGAGTACAGTCGTTTGGCTTACACCCGTGTTTGAATTCAGGTTTTTTGGGGGCTGAAAATTGGCCCTTGCCTGTTTCTCCTTTCAGTTCAGAGAGTTGCAGAGCTGATACAGAATAGCAGTGTCTCCCTTGCCGAGGCAGGATTTATGGCGGCACAAAAATTCAGAAGAAGTTGTGGTTATGACGGCTGCATTGGAGCAGGGGACCGTCCGCAGGTGAGGCAGCATAGATGTCACACCCACAGGTCGCCCATTGTGCACCACGGTCTGCTCCCCAGTTATTCAGGCTCGCGAGCCACCACTTGAATTGATGGGAAATGATAGGTGACTCACAAGAGGTCCGTGGCCGATCTGGCCTATGGAATGTCGGCTTAACGCCAGGGCGCCGTAATGCCCGGGAATTTCGTCCACAAGAGCCCCCCGCTACTGGGGCGGATTGTGATAGAATAGCCAGCCAAGATGGCTTCCAAGCTATAGCCGCGAATGCCAGAACCGACCCAGACTTGTCAACGCTGAGGCTTCGAGAAAAGACAAGGCAAAGGTAGAGCCGTATCTATTGAACAACTACTTGGGCAGTCGGGGTCTTGAAGTCAGAGGGATGAACAGCAGCAAACATCTTGCGATATGTGGACCAAAGCAGTAGATGATGCTTTCCCAGCTCCAATCAAAGGCAGTTCAAGCAGGCAGAAAGCCGGGATGGGGCCCCGTCCATGCCCAGACAATTCCTTGTCATTTCCAACCCTGCACCAGGAAAAAGGTCAAAAAAGCAAGACAGTAGCCAGCCGACCCTTTGCTAACGCATTGTCAAGAATCTCAAACTTCAAAGTACCTGCCCCGAGGGCGCAGGGTCTTTCAACGACCTCACACATGCCCTTTGTCTAGGGCATTACTAATATTAGCGAAGAATGGGCATCTTAAACCTTTGGAGCCTCGGCCACTCCCGAAGATCTCCCACCATCATGATGGCTACCCTTGTACGCGGCGTACCACACAGTCCCGGTCACAGTATCCGATGGATGTTCGGGTTCGTCATGAAGTGCAGGATTAGATCGATAAACAAGGTTATCCTCCCACCCAACCTCAGGCAAGTCCGTTACACTCAGTTGTTGGATTTCGAGGGCTCAGATACTGCGAGATGTTAAAGTGAACCGCCTGCGGGCGCATTTTGGTATAATTTTTGAAATGTAAGCGTCTGGCCACGCATTTTGAGCATCGGTGAAACGGTTTTGTAAATCCTGGCTTGGTACGAGACAGTCTTTTTTTTTTTGAGTCTGTCTCTTGTCTTGAGTCAGTCTTTTTTTTTTTGCTTAAGGGTCTGTCTTATTGTAATCGAGAGTCCCCTTTTGTATATAATACGGTGATTTTGGGGTTGTTTGTCCCGAACACCGTTTTGTTTTGTAATTATCTGTTTTTGCTTTGGAGTCTGGTTCTTCTGCCGAGAGGCCGGTGCACCAACAATCCCGAATGAAACACTGTTGCTATCTCAACTTCATGCTTGCTTTCAGCTATAGTGCCAGACGAATTCGTTTGGGCCGACAGTACAATCTCGCTGCTCTCCTGCTGCGCAAATCATTGCATTAACCTAAGTTTTTTCAACACAAACAAACTTTTGAAACACTGGCGTGATAAAAGCGAAGAGGGAAGGAATTCCTCGGGTTTTTGCATAAATTTGAATCGTTTTTGAGAGAAGAGCGGCATGCCTAAGCTTTAATGATTGAAATCATTGCTTTTCGGCGTGACGTACGGGAAGGATCCCTGGCCTGATCCAGAATTGGTTCCACACTAATCATCGGCGGCTGAGCGATTTGGTCCGCTTTCTAAAAAACTTTCCAAAAACGAATGTTTTAAGGCGGCCTGCGAAGAACCCTGTGTGGAATCGCTCTTAGATCGCGCAGCCTAGGATCCTCTAGCTCTCAGAAGATCAACCCGTTTGTTTTCCGACCTGTTGAACCGTTCAGAAATGTTCGAAAAAGTTAACGGACAAACGCGCCATGAAAAGGCCCGTGGTGCCTTTTGAGAGCCTTACAACAAGAGCGCCGAAAGCCAAATCAGATAGGAGTAGAATTCGCCAGCAAGAAGCTCGTGGAGTAACCGGTGATCTTCCGAATCGTTGCAACAAAGCCCGTTCTCCTAGACACCGAGAGCTCAATTTCAAGGAACCATTTGCGATGACTTGCTACACATTTACCCTTGAGAGGCTCGCTGGGCCGAAAAGACCCGGAAAGGTCGACCCAGGCAAATTAGAGACAAGGAGAAAAATACAAAAAAGAGCAAAAATACAAATAAAGAAGAAATAAGAAAGAAAAGACAAAAAAGAAAAGAAAAAGAAAAGAAAAAGAAAAATGAAAAAAATGAAACAAAAAAAATGAAAAAGAAGCTCGCAGTTCGAAAAACCCGCATTGGGCGCCTTGGCAAACAGTGAGACCTAACAAAGTGAAGGTATAAATACCCGAGTGTACCTTAACCGGAAACTACTAAGGCTTGATTCCCACATGTTTGGGATACAGTAGGCAACTTCATGTCCTGAAGTCCGCCCCCAACGCTTTCATAGCGTCTCAGTCCATGCATGGTTTTCGATTTTCATCCGCAAGGCCCAGTTGCCAACACTTCCAAGTGTGACTGTTCCATATATGGTGTTTGACGTCTTCGTCATCTCTGTGTCCAAGAGCTCGGCCATTCGGCCAATGAAGACGTCTCGGACCTGCTCGCGCAATCATCCAAAAAGGGTAACTTTCCGTTGGCCAGCGAGCTGTCGTTGAGCCGCCATTCAAACCAAGGGGCAAACTTTCCGTTTGCCTCCCACATTTTTCAAACAGGCAATTTCCATTGCCTCCGATCTGAGGTTGCGCAGTCTCAAGAGAATAAGTTCATAGTTCGTTGAGCAATCAGCTTTTCACAAATATGTTTTTGAAAATGTTTTAACTGAGGGTTGAACTTGAACAAGGCTCGCGGGGACCTCGTACAGCTCGGACTCGACTTCTTTAGTACGTTCTATTCAGTGAACCATAAGAGCCAATCGCAAATCGTTTTGAGAAAACCAGATTTTTGAAAGAAATGCCAAACATGGACTGCTTTGCCAGATACAGGTCGCCACCTAAATATTTTATTTTAGGAACAATTTAGGAAAACCCTGACTCCGGTGCCAAAAGCCACGTGTCCGCATCACCCAAAGTATTGCCTCGCTTGGAACTTGGACGTTGGGGAAGGCTCACTTCGTGAGCACGCCCCGCTCGCCGCGATCAAAGTCGCCCCCTTACTAACCATGATATCTATTTTTGAAAACATTGTGAGTCTTTGTCCTGGTTATTAGCCTAGGTTACTATGTGATGTGCACAACATAACAGTATAGCTGGATCGCCTGAATTGGAATAACATTTCATGTTTGTTTATTTGAAAATGGTTTGAAATGATGCTTACCCGCAAGTGGCTAAACGTGGATTTGCCACCCCGTGGCTTAAAAACTATTTGGCCATATCTAGGGGCTTAAACAACACTGATGAAATTATTCCAGGTTCAGATAGAACCAACCTTCACACCAACAGCATCAGCAGATATATCAACAATGAAGTATTAGCCTCATGGTAAGCATGCTATTCATGCAGTCAACTCACCACATGAAGGTGCTAAAGCAAAAACTCAACCGGATACTCCAAAGTCAAAACAAGAAACTCATTAAGAAATCATTGCATGAATCGAATATACAGAAATGCCTAAATGCAACACATCAAAATGGCAAACTATAGCAGAGGCTCGGCTCTCTAAATGGTTATATGGAAATGCTACAGACTATCAATGTATTCAATTTGAACATGAAAGACAATGCAGTTGTATGATGCGCCGAGCCCGGTGCATGCAAGAACAGGAATGATGAGCAAACATAGTGTCATACTGTAATGCTAATTGAAATATGCCCTGAATCTAACCATCAAAAAGCGATAAATAAAAGCGGAGAAAGACTGGGGTGGAAGACATACATCAGCACTCAACGCACAACTTATTACAGTTGTCCTCGTGCGAGGGTCCCAAAAAATATACAGTCCCATAATGAAAAATATTACAGTCAAATATTCAGTCGCGAATAATATAAATTCCTATTAGATAACAAATAACGTAAGAAAAGGCTGTAAAGATTGGCATAAAAAATAAAAAAAGACAATAAATAAACTAAAAAAAGAACAAAAATATAGAGTACACGAAATCTTAAGGGCTGAGAAAAATTAAACAATAAATGAAAACTCAAAAACAACAACAAAACAAACCAAAATTATGAAATATAAAAAAAAAAGTAACTAGTTCGGGGGTCAATATTCACCTAACGAACACCCGAGATCTTAGATATGATAGAAAAAATATACACCAAACCCAGACATTAACGAAGGGCTAAATAGTAAATGACAAAAAAATACACATCAATAATATTAAGAGAGAGGAGCACAAGAGGGAACGACAACCAAAAAATTAAGAAAAGACAGATAAAAAAAAAAACGACCAAGATATAAATAATCGAACAAACACCATACACATAGACAAGAGAACATTAAGAAAAAAATAGGAATCACATTACCAATCGCAAATACAGTCGACATTAATAACAGATAACAAACATATTAAAAAAAGACTACTGAAATTAAAAAATATCACTATATGAAAGGATTAAAATATAATATCCAACCACATACAATCAACAGATAATAAATACTCCCAAAAAAATACACAAACAATAAAAAAATAGAGACTAAATGAATAGATATACAATGAAAAATATAGGCGGATGAGGAACTATACAAAAAGAGATACAAAACAAGAAGTATAACAAATTATAAAGATAGAAGGATAATATCAACTTAATTAAGCTGGAGGTATAACCAAAACCACGATATCCGAGTAACAGTGATGAAACAGAGGTAAAAAAATAAAAGATAAACAAAGAAGTAAGAGAATAAAAGCCCAGTTAAGAGAAAAAACAACTAGCGGTAAGAAAAATTAGCAGAGGCAAGTTAAATAAAATGGGAAGTATTACGAGACAAGAAAATACGGAGGAAGACCAAATACATTAAAACAAACTAAAAGAAAAGAAGGAATACAAACACAATGAGATAAAACACTAAAACAAAGCAAAATCACACAATAACAACTAACTAATGCCAAAACATAAAGACAAGAAAAATAAAATAGAACTACCAGATTGAGGGATAAATAATAAA
>NW_021031380.1:366338-382142 GCF_004153795.1 Camellia sinensis | reverse complement strand
GGGAGACAACAGAAGAGAGGACTTCAAATTAGAGTTTGACTGATATAATTTGTTTTATGACCATTATACCAATTAGTGTGAATTCAATTAATATAGAGCTAACTAGGAGGAGAGAGCAAATTGAATGGAGGCAGTAAGAAGCTGTCAGTTTATGCTGTTTAACCCAGAGCCTCCCATCAAACCATCAATAAAATCGTTTGGCCTCCAACTCAATCAACCTTGTTGCTAGATCTTATAATATTTCAATTCTCCAGTCTGAAACTAGGGAAAGTGGGGCCGGTTTTAAGTTGAAACTGATGCTCATACTTGACCTAGTCTAAAGCCCTTCAATAAAATGGATCACCGCGGCCAAAAACCCATACGGAAAGGCTACCATGTGCACCCCAAGAAAGGGTGCATATGGTATGCGCCTGATGTAAAAAGTGCAAACTATTTATCATAAAAATGTATAACTTTTATCACAAAAAGTATAACTTTTTTCTTTCACAAAAATTGTAACTTTTGCTTCTGCAAAAAGTAGAACTTAAATCACAAAAACATAACTTTTAACTTTTAGGGTGCACATCATAACTTCACCATTTATAGCTTTCATTTACAAAAATCATAACTTCCATCACAAAAATCATGACTCTTATCACAAAATCGTAATTTTTACAATGTCGCAAGTTTGTCTTCTTTTCTCACAGCCATAACCCATGTTTGTTTAGCATCCTCTTCCCTCCTTTCTCCTTTCATTTTTGTCGTCATCGTCATCATCATCATCAAATCATCATAATGATCATCTTTTTCACATTTCTTGAAGTGGTGAAATGCCATGTGTTAATGCATTTATCTTTGATTATGATCCAAACGACCTTTTAACTTAGAGCAATTTACTGCAGCTTTTCCAAGTTACACTGGCTGATCTCAGTTGATGTGTTGTTATTTGTCCATATCTCTGGTTACTCTTAAACTTTTTCACACGTGCTTATTTTTATTTTTCTACCATCTATCTCACCATTCGCATTATATAACTATGCTAATGAACATATTATACCTTACTGCTACATTGTGTTATAGATATCTCCAAACCTCTGCCTCAATACTGCTTTCTTATAGCTGTGAATATTAATTGTTCGTGTATATGTCAGCAGTTAATTTTTATCATTTTCTTGCACTATGTACATCCATATAAACCTCTACCCCTCTACCTCTGTATCTCATTAGAAGTAATTTGGTCTTATGATGGTTGCTTTAATTATTTGTATTTGGCTTCATGGCATATTTTAATATTTTGTTTTGAATTGAATGCTTGTTTTTTTTGGATCCCAGAAATTATGTTGTCCAATACGTTATACAGGAGATCCCTTTAGCTGCTGCCGGCTTGATTTCTCAGTTTGAAGGGCACTATGTGCACCTTTCGATGCAAAAATTCAGCAGTCATGTTGTTGAAAAATGCCTCAAACATTTTGAAGAAAGCCGTCCAAGAATCATCCATGAATTGCTTTCAGTGCCTCACTTTGAACAGTTGCTGCAAGACCCGTTTGCCAACTATGTCATTCAATCTGCACTTGAAGTTAGCAAGGTACGGAAATCAACACGGCTCTCATTTCATTAACATGCTTCATGACATTCACTCTACTTTGGCTGGCAAATCTGAATGTTTGAGGACTATTTGGCTGTATCTGGATTTTTCACACTGAAATGAGTTAAGGTGAAAAAAAATTGGTAAACACTTCAAAATTGGCTAATTTTCTTTAGAACTCAGTTTCATAATAGACTTTCTATTGGTTTTCTTTGAATTTATAAAAGGAAATAAAATTCAGGTACAAAGTTGGTCTGAGTTCAGGATTTTGGCATGTCATACTTTGGGCTAAGAGAGAAAGTAACACATATTTATTATTAGGATAAATAATTATTATACGGCATGTATATGAATATATTTAAGTCAAAGATAATAATTTTTAGAGTTTAAAGAAGGAGAATAAGTATAAATTTACATTGCTTTTGTTTTTATTATTGGATTTCAAGTTATTTCATTCAAACTTGTATTGTGTTCATGTATATAGTGTTAGGAAGTATCTGATGAGTATCATGTCATGTTGGTATCAAACATGATACGTTACCTTTTTAGAAGTGTCCATGCTTCTTAGGGTAACACCTTGTGTTTGCATGCCTCTACCCTGTGCACACGTGCCTGATAAACCAAACCAAACCAAATCAAACCAAACCAAACTAAGCCTTGTGTCGGATACATGAATATTTTTTTGTCATTCTACTCTGCCAAGGGCTATTTTTAATCATGCCAATACTTTCTAAGACATTGTTTTAATATAAGATTTGACCTTCACCTCTTTTTTCTATATTCATTCCAATAGTGATTATTGTTTTTTCCTTCGTAGGAACAATACTGGGCTCCTCCAAACTTCAGACGATCATTGTCAGTGAAATTGAAGTTTTTGGCTGCTAGTAGGAAATTAATTAAGGTGATGTTTATGTTCGTCCATCTGCAAAAATACATCCAACTGCTAAGGTAATTTTGTCTCATCTCTTTCCAATAGTTGTTTCACATTGCTCAACAGTATTGGTTATCTTTCTGTGCTTTTTCAAGTATTTTTGAAACCCATGCCGAATGTTGAAACTAGTTTTGAATCCTGAATTGGATATTTTCCATGATTTTCAGCCTTTCTTTCCCATTTTGTATATTTAAATTTGTTCATTTTCATTTAAACAGATTGGCCCTAATGTTTCAATCTCAGCAAATGTTCGTATAGCAGCAGGTGTAAGGCTTATAAGTTGCATCATCTTAGATGATGTTTAAATAAAGGTAAGGAGTTGAAAAACGTTATAGAACAGTTACACCTAAGACCTGAGATTAATATGTTAATAATCTCCTGACAGGAAAATGCAGTAGTTATGCATGCTATTGTTGGAAGGAAATCATCTATTGGGAAATGGTCGCGTGCCCAAGTAAGCTTGATCACATTTTCACTGTTCTGAAAGCATTTGATATTCCTAAAATTGCCAATTGATTCGCCTTGTTTATCAGTGTGGTATTAAGTTAAAATACCCATCTTCTTCTTCTTCATCCCGGGCATTTTAAAAGATTTCCCAAGTCCAATAGTGGCGATCTGTTGTGACAACTGAAGCTAAAAAACGTATTGATACTTGGTGTGATCAAATCTTTGTGCATTCTTTCTAGTTTTTACAACTGACCCTACTTTTGATTTTGTGGTTCAATCTGAAGGAGACTACAATGCCAAGCTTGGAATCACCATCCTTGGTAATCACCTTATCCTTCTCATGCCTCGTGTGTCCGAAGCAGAATGCCATCTCATAATAATGGGTTTTTCTCTCTGATGCAGGAGAAGCTGTGACAGTTGAAGATGAAGTCGTGGTGACTAACAGCATCGTGCTCCCAAACAAGACCCTTAATGTTAGTGTACAGGAGGATATCATTCTGTGAGGACAAGGAACCAAGATCCGGCTGGAATTCAATGCAGTGTTTAGTTGTGATTCTTCAATTTTTTTTTTAATGTCAGAGTAATTATAGATTTTTATGTCAAAAGAGCACTTATTGATAGATACAACAGTAAATTGTGTTACTGAAGTAGAGTTTCAGTAGGGAACAATTTTTGCCACAACACATGATTTTTTTTTTTTGGGAACACAACGCATGATGTTTGAGAAAGCTGAATGCCTTTTTATAAACTATATTTATAGAAAGTGAAAGTTGACAGCTTGAAACTCTTCTGTTAGGAGGAAAGCAAATTTAGAATTTCAAATGACTTTTCTATTTTTCAATCTTTCAGGCACATTTGCAGTTTTGCCTTTGTGTAATGGAACAACTTGCACAAGCCAATCTTCAAACACACACTTCAAAATAACAAACCTAACCTAGTTACTCTTACAACCAAGCCCAAAATGCTACACATTGAGTAAATTCCGGTGAGTGTCGTTTGTTCGATTCTTCTTCTTCATCGTTTTTATTCTTCATTTTTTCTTTGATTCTTCTTCTTGGTTTTTTACATTTTTTTTTCTTCTTTTTTGCAGTGTAGCAAGAAGAGCCACTCGAAATCGATTTCCTCCCTTTTGTTGAAGTTGATTTCATCTGTTTTTTGCAGCAACAAGAAGGTGACTTCAGCCCAGCCCTTGTTTTTTTTTTGCCCCGGTTTTTTTGAGGCCTCTTTTATTCATTCAATAGTAAACAATAGCAAAGAGAGTCCTAGAATCCTAGGTCCCTATCATGCATTGATCCACCTAGTAATAGTCTAACAGAGAGCTTTCATTTGAATATATATTACTTAGAGCAACAAGAAGGTGACTTCAGCCCAGCCCTTGTTTTTTTTTTTGCCCCTGTTTTTTTGAGGCCTCTTTTATTCATTCAATAGTAAACAATAGGAAAGAGAGTCCTAGAATCCTAGGTCCCTATCATGCATTGATCCACCTAGTAATAGTCTAACAGAGAGCTTTCATTTGAATATATATTACTTAGTAGTTAGTTGTTGTCCCATTCAGAATCATAGAATCCAAAATTCTCACACAATGATTTTAGGTCCCTATCATGCAAATGCTGAGAATTTATTAGTGTTTCTCTCTCATTCTTTCTTTCTCTCTCTCTCTCTCTCTCTCTCTCTCTCTCTCTCTCACACACACACACACACACACACACACACACACACACACGCACAGAGAGAGAGACGTTATGAGTTTTACTCCAGTAAGCTGACACAGCTCTGCCATTTTCTGTTGAGGGCGCATGTCAACAAGAGAATGTTGCACCTGAAGAAACCCAAAGGTAAGTTTGCTTCATTTCACCAGATCAAGGTGTAGAAATTATTTTGGGACTGTATCTTTTTCGTTAGACTGGCTATGCATTCATTCACAAGTATTCAATATGCTGGAACAAGTCTGGCTTGCATGAAGTCATTCTTGGAACTACTGGAAGAAAGCAAGGCACCTCTACAAAAGGGGCAATATACCCTTCTACTGAATCATCTTTATGCAAGTAAGCCAACAAGCATGCTACCAATAATTTATTTGCTGAAGGCATAACACAATTTGTATAATCATCATCACCGTTGTCATCTCATCATCTTCTTATTCTTTGAAGAAAATAATTTCTGATAATAATATCTCAGGAAGCGATTGTTGGAGTTGTTTTTGTCACTAAAGCATGAATTTGCAGCTGAGTGCCCAATGAATGAGATTTCTTATAGAGAAATGAAGGTAATCTTTAACATCCTGGAAACAGTTATGCATATATTTTTTCAAGTTTAACAGTACTACCGTAGTTTACATGCTTGTGGGTGTTGTATGATGTCATGATAGAATCAAATATATTGGTGGTGTTATTAGTAATCAGAGGCTGCATAATTTTTATATATATACAACTGAGACACAACTATTTTTTTCTACGGGCTTCAAAGTTGTTGCACTTAGTTCCTCATAGGCAAGGTGATCCTAATCGCTTTGTAGGGTTTGCTGAAATGGCCCATTTAAATTTAAAAAAAAAAAAACAATTAAAGCTAGTTTTCTGCATTTTTCATGACCTCGAGTCCATTACCTAGTGAACATGGCCTGAAAATGGCACTTTGTTGAAACTGTGGTAGTTTTTGTTCTTGAAGTATTTGAAATGAAAACCGAAAGTGAAATTGAGGATTTGAAATAATTACAACCAGGCCAATGTGGTTTGAGGTTATCTTAGCTTTTTTGGAGGATAATGTTAGACGATATTGGTAGTAGTGGAACCAATTTGTGTAGTGTTAATGAATTAGCTGGCTGATAATGCTTTATTATGCCATCACATTGCTGAATCAAGTGCTCTTTAGTGTTACATCTCTCAATTGTATGTTTTTATCACAGAGAGCTTCAAATTTTAACTTGAGACTGATATTTGGATCTCTGGACCTTTTTGTTGTGCAAGAATTCTGTTGATGTAGTCGAGGTTCTTGCTCAAATTACGTTTGATAAATTAAGCGAAATTATTATTTATAGGTGACAGTCAACTATAAATACAAACTATTAATCATCGATGTATCAAATTTATTAGAGAGCTGCTATATATTATTTTTTGTTTTAAACATTTTTTTATTGTGATCTAAAATTGTAAGTTACAGAACACACTAAACAAAAAATAATAAAAACAAACAATCCAATACAAGTTTCGACCACCTAAGGAAACCAAATAAAAAAATTTGATGAACACCCAACAAATACTATGTTTGATAAAAGGAAACCAGAACCAGATATTTAGACAAAACATAGATTTACAACTCAGTGATGTATCAATTTTGTATTAATTAAATAAGAATACTACTAAATTTTATTTTCTTTTAAACTAGAAACAAACAAGTTGTATATGAAACCAGAAAAACACATAATGAAATTATGTATTGGGAAAACAATCACAAAAGAATTAATTTAGCTAGGAAAAAGAATTTTTTTCCTTAAAATTGTTGAAAATAATTTCCCAATAAATTAATTTATTAATTTAAATATCAAAAAGAAATTCAATATTCAATAAATAAACTAAAACCAAGTAACAGAAGATATTTACAAATACTGTGAACCAAAACCAAAATAATTAACAGAGGTGTGATTGAGGCCAGTGTTTGGACACTGTGTCTTTAAGACAAAAATTCGCCCTCTCTACTGGTGCTTGAGATTTACGGAAGTTCTGTCTCCAGGATACAATAATCACCTACACACAGAAGTAGCACTACAATTTGTGTGTACTGCGAACCAAATTTGTGTTAAGCACTCTCTCAACAAAACCAATAAAAATGAAGATGAAGATGATTATAAACACTGCCACAAGAAGACGAAAAAGCTAGGATCCAATCTATCTTTTTTTTATCCTAAAATGAGAGATTGCTTTGCCATTAAATACGCAATAACTGTAGCAAGCAATAGTCACCTATGTGACTGTTTAGTCAAGAAAGGTGATCGTTGGAGACCAAGGTTTTTTTTTTTTTTTTAAATAGTAGTTTCTCTAAAAATTATAAGTGCCAACCCAACCCACAGCCGTGCGTGTGCGTTTTGGATTGAGCCTACCTTGGTTCATAACTCCCCTCTTTGCCAAATTTTTGTTCATGAGTTGATTTCTCATTCACTCATTAATGTTTTTAACAATCATAATGCATTCTCTTGTTCACCATATAACAAGAAACAAATTGCTACGTTGACCCACCTAAATAATGGATGGGTCCTACATTAATAATGGTTTAAAACCATTTTTCTCCAACAGGTTAACCATATAGCTTGCTATATGTTTTATGAGAAATTTCACCTATTACTATTTCTCGTCACACTACAAAAAAAATGGACCTTTGCTATGAAAACTTACAGTTGCAAAAAGTAGAAATGGCATTGCAAAAAGTATTAGCGACAACATGGCAACAACAATCATAGTGGGCAAAATGGGGTGTGGCAAAAAGTGACTTATTGTCGCATATGGACTTTTTGCCATTGCTAGAGATGTATTATTTGCAACAGCTAGTTATTGTCGCAAAAAGGGAAATCTCACTTTTTAGCAATGGCACTACTTGCTGTCACAAGTAATAAACTTTAGCAACAGTCTACGCTGTCACAGAATTGTTATAATCTTCCAATAACATCTTTTGTGACAGCCAATGGGCGTCCCAAATATCCCCTTTTTTAAAAATATAAAAAGAAAAAAAAACGTGATAAAAAACTTATATAAATGATATTTTCTTTTTCATAATACCATCCATGCATTCCCAACCAAATGTAATATTTTTTTTTTATATATAAATTAATATTATCCACAACCAAGTCAAGTAATAGATTATTTAAGCTCGAATATAATTTTAACAAGTTTTGAAATTTTTTTAAATTTGGTCTGTTTTTTTTTTTTTTTTTTTTTTTTAACAAAAATAAATTTGATGAAGAAAGCAATACATGCGAAAACTTACATCAACGAAGAGGGAAGAGTAAAGAGCATCAACGCTAACTTTAACAATACCAACTAGGTTGACACTATTAAGGAAACATAATCATTTGCAAGCGCTTCACCCAAAGATTGGTGAGGAACCAATCAAGAGGAACCAAAAAAGACAAAAAAAGCAAATAAAATAGAACAACACTAGAAGAAGCTGCACAGACCATTAAGACATCATACATCATAAGAAAACAGGTTGAGCATACAGCAGTAGCTGCACAAATCCAGCAGCATACGACTCAGCAAACACCAACAGCAAACACCAGTAGCATAGACCAGCATCATACTTCAGCAGCACAAAAATCTTTGAGCAGAGCAGACCTTACTCTCTTCAGAAGAAAAACTAGTAGCACACTACAACAGCATAGACCAGCGGCAACTCTATGAGCAGACCTTTGACCAGATCTTGAGCAGGCCTTAGACACAACCCTTTACCATGCCAAACAAACAGCCCAAACCAATCCACTAAACAACAACATACAGACCTTGCACCAGGCCACTAGCATCAGACCATACAGCAACAAACCTTACACCACAATAGCAGACCCTACTCCACAGCTGCTATGCAGACAGCAACAGATCTGCCAGCAACATCCCAGCATCAGACTTCTTGATTCAATCCTGGCGACACACAACAAGGCAACACACAGCATCTGATCTAAATCAGATTAGCATACTGATTCAGAATAGCTTGAGCATGCCAGAGCAGACCAGCGGACACAGATTGGCAGACCAGCAAGCACAGATTAGCAGACTTCCAGATTGGCAGACTACCCTGATTCAGATTGGCAGACTACCCTGATAAAGTAGACTAGAGCAGAAGCAAACACACCCCATCTGGCATGGAGCAGACTACACAGACACTCCCCAGAAGCACATACAACCCAGCAGCAAATCCCTATAAACAACAAGTCACCTGATTCAGATTAGCCACTACATCATGCACTGAATAGTGAAACTCTGGCAGCCCAAACTTGGCCCACAACCCAACCCTCACTTTCACTATTTCACCAAGCTCTTCCATATTAGGCTGATTTCCTTTAAAAACACACTCATTTCTTAACCTCCATACTGACCATAACATTGCAATTGGAACAAGCCTCCAAATCCTCCCAACTGATTTCTTCAATTTTGTTCCCAGCCACCATAACAGCACACCATCAACTGTAGCAGGAATGACCCAAGATACTCCCCACCATTGAAGCAAAGATGACCAAACCTTCCAAATCTCCGAGCATTGAAGGAACAAATGATCCACGGACTCTGGTTCCAGCTTGCAGAAAAGGCACAGATTCTCCACATTACTACTTAAGGCCCTAAACCTCTGTAAAAGACTAATGGTTTTAACCTTGCCCCTCCAAGCCAACCAGCTCAAAAATTGAGCTTTTGGAGGGGCCACGCCTCTCCATAACAGATTAGGAACCTGCAATTTTGGGCCTTGAATCACCTCATACCATTTCCCCAATGATGCCACAGTGAATTGACCTGAAGGAGATGCAGTCCGCCTGACTGAGTCTGGTAGCTCCTCATTAATCCTGGGAGCATCTCCAGTCAAGTCTTGCAGCCTTTGAACCTCCTCTTCCTCCCAAGCAAGAAGTGGTCTTGAAAACAGAAACCTCCAATTTCCTGAGATATCCCTCCTCTGCATGAAAGAGCTCAGATTCCCGTCTTTATCCACAGATAATCTAAACAGCCTTGGGAACTCTACCTTCAATTAAACATTCAACAGCCACTTATCATGCCAAAAGTGAATCCTACACCCATTTCCTATCACAAGCTTGCAATTAGACATAAAAAATTCAAAAAGCTCAGCATTAGCCCTTAACACACTCAGGATATCACTCCAAACAAAAGATTCTTTGCCAGTCCCTTCCAACACTGGTAACCATCTACCACCCACTCCCTCATACTTGTTCAAAATTACTTTCTTCCACAGAGATTCATCTTCCACCCCATATCTCCACCACCACTTAGTTAACAAGAAAACATTAAAGTCCCTCACCCTTCTAACGCCTAACCCTCCATGCTCTTTACTAAGAGTTACTAACTTCCAGTTTACCAAATGAATCTTCCTCCGGACTTCTGAACTACCCCATAAAAATGTTGCCCTCAATTTATCAATTTCCTTAGCTACCCCTTTAGGTAATTTGAAGAGAGAAAGGTAGTAACCAGGCAGACTATCAAGGACAGATTTGATCAGAGTTAGACGACCAGCAAATGAAAGCGTCCTTCTCTTCCATAAGGCTAATTTAGCTTTTACCTTCTCCACCACAGGTTGCCAAGTCTTCTTTCTTCTTGGGTTAGCACCTAGAGGTAAGCCCAGGTACAAAAGAGGAAGCTTCTTACTTAGACAATAAAGTTTAGAGGCAAAAGCTTGAGCAATATCTCCACTAATCCCAACTCCGCACACCACACTTTTGTGGAAATTTATTTTAAGGCCCGACATAATCTCAAAGCATCTAAGAATCCTCTTAACATTTACTATCTCCTCCCACTCAGCATCGCAAAAAAGAATAGTGTCATCGGCAAATTGGAGATGAGACAGATTCAAATTTCCTAACCCAATAGAAGCTCCCTTAATTAAGCCCAAAACTTTAGCCCTTTCCAACAAAACATTGAGGCCCTCAGCTGCAATATTGAACAAAAAGGGGGAGAGAGGATCACCTTGCCTTAGCCCCTTCTGTGGACTGAACTCTTCTGTTGGTGAACCATTAACAAGAATTGAAATTCTAGCCGTGGTGACACAAGTTTTCATCCAACCCAGCCATCTCTCCCCAAACCCGAGATTGGCCATCATAGAAAACAGGTAATCCCAGTTGACCGAATCATAAGCATTTTGAAAGTCAAGTTTGAAAATGACACCCTTCTCTTTAGACTTCTTCCACCAATCCACCACCTCATTAGCAATCATTACCCCATCGAAGATATTCCTCCCCCCCAAGAAGGCAGTCTGCACTACTCCAATCACATCTGGAATCACCCTTTTCAATCTTTTGGAGAGTACCTTAGCCAAGATTTTATACAGTACACCCACCAAACTAATTGGTCTAAAATCTAACAAACCCGAGGGACTAGTAAGCTTAGGAACTAAGGTGATAAAGGAGCTATTTAGCCCAGAAACCAGCTTACTGTTCTTGTAAAACTCCTGCATAAACTGGAATAAATCACTTTTCATAACCTTCCAGCATTTCTGGATGCACATCATGTTGAAACCATCCGGACCCGGCGCTTTATTCCCATTACAGTCTTTTACAGCCTCCCAAACTTCTTCCAGAGTGAACTCAGGATCGAGAGACTCCACCACCTTAGCACTATTAAGCACAAAACTACCAGACAATTTTGGACGAGATGGCCAATCTTCCGAAAATGTCTTTGTAAAGAACCTCAGCACTTCTTGTTTTACCAATGCTGGATCTTCAACGCGAACCCCATCCACAACCACTGAGTCCACTAAGTTCCTATTCTGCCTTTGGCTAGCCATAATATGAAAAAACCTGGTGTTCCGATCACCATTATGAGCCCAATTAGTCTAGACTTTTGGAACCATATCCAATCCAATTTCTAACTATATGACCACACCAAGTTTTTGACCTCCCTTCTTCTTACAACTTCATGAGGTTCTAATGACCTCATTTCTGCCAACAGATCAAGCTCATGTAACTCAATTTCAGCCTTTTTGAGTTGGTCCTCCACACAACCAAACACTTCAGAATTCCACCTTTTCAACTCAGCTTTGAGACTACACAATTTCGCCTTAGCTCTGTACCCAGCCCACCCTTGAACCTGCGAATCCACCCAGGACTTTTGCACAACAGACAAGAAGCTAGGATTCAAGGTCCATGTATTCAGAAACCTAAACGGCTTAGGGCCCCAGTTTTTCTCATCTTCCATAAGCAACAGAGGACAGTGGTCTGACACCAGTCTAGGTAAGCCCCATAACTTCAAACTAAAATTTTCTACCCAGGTGGGATCCAACAGAAACCTATCAATTCTACTCCACCTTTCACCTTCCAAAGAATTACACCATGTAAAATTCCTACCCAACATAGGTAGATCCAACATTTCCAGATGATCTACAAAATTGTTAAAATCCTGCATCCCTTTGGAACTTCTGGTACATCCTCTTCTTTCGTTAGGAACTCTAATCTCATTATAATCACCACCCATGCACCAAGGCTTTTGGAAAGAGGATCTTACATTGAGGATAGAATCCCACAACTTAGCTCTTTGAACCACATCATTAGGCGCATAAATATTTAAGAACACACACTCAAATGAACCAGAAAGAGTACCTGATAGAAGCAAAAAATTTCTATTACTGCAACACTCTGATAAGGAGAAAACTTCAGGATTCCAAATACTCAAAAGCCCTCCAGCACTCCCATCCGAATCTGCAGCCATAAATTCCAACTTCTCCCAAGGCCAAATAGATCGAACAAAAGTAACATCAATATTTCTGCTCTTGGTTTCTTGAAGGAGCAAAACATCTACTCTTTTTTCTTTAATCATCTGCTTCACTCTACGTCGTTTTTCCAGCCTACCCAAGCCTCTAACATTCCAAGACATAATCTTCATTTGAAACTAGCTTTAACCCTGCTACACACCCCCAATTCACGACCAATCAGGTCTGACCCACCTGACCCCCTTTTGCAATTTTATCAAACCGCTCTGCATCTTGTAGCTCTAGCTCAACAATTTTTTGTACCACTTCATTCTCCTTCCCTTCATAGTTCATACCCAGACGTTTGCCAAGCTGCAAAGTGGCGTGAGCTTCCTCAATAGCCAGCTTCCTTCTCCTACTCGATCGGCTGTTCTGAGACTGAGAATGTGAGAGGACTGCAGCCGCAGCCCTGAGCAACGCACCCCGCTGAAAACCGCCTGAAAATGAGGCAACATTTTTGTGAACTCCTCTCCTTCCCCTTCCTCTCGAACCTCCTTCCTTCCCTTCTTGAAGACGATGAGTGTTAGCTGTTACCACTGTTTCTCTACCCTCAGTAGTTGTATTGAACCTAACAAGCTCTTCGGCTTGTGATGGGCACAGAGTATGCTTTTGAGACTGGGCCAGTCCATTTTGAATTTGGGGAACCACTTTGTTAATTAGTGCACAACTAAGCCCATCAACAGGACCTCCTACTTGGGCCCCTTCTAGCACTACCTCAATATTAATACTGGGTCTACTACCCTCCGATCAAGTGCAAGTTATGGTTAGAATAAGGCCGATAGTTTAAGGCAACATGGTATTAGATAGTTTTAATTGGCAATAATTTTAAATATAAATATATAATTTTTGGCCCAAATTTAATTTTTTTTTTTCAAATAATTATGCATGATATACATGTATATGTGTATATATATATATATATATATATATTATTTTTGCTAGGTTTAATCGCACCAAAATTCCCTCAAGTATTAATGAATATCGCTTATTCTCCCTCATCTATGAACCCCGTACATATTAACTCCCTCAATTATGAAAATTATACAAATGCACCCCTTTTGGAGATGGTCTAGAGAGGGTGAAAGTGTTAGATTTTTATAGTTAAGGAGATTAATATGTATGAATTCATTAATGAGAGAAGATAAAGTAACATTTGTTAGTAGTTCGTGAAGTCTTAGTGTAATTAACCAATTTTATTATAAAAACCAAATATTAACATATGTGTAGTCACTAATTTAACAACTAAATCAATAAATAGATTAAGTGGTTCATGAATTAGTCATAAACTAAGGTGGTGTTGACAAAATTGAAAACTGAAAATTGAAACTGAATGCTGATTTTTTTAAGTTGAAAAACTGTTTGATAAAATTTAAGGATTGAACTAAAAATAAATTATTTGATCTATATAAGATTATTTAAAATTTATTCTCTTAAAATTATATATTTTAATTTTTATATTATTATGGTGGTGGTAGTTGTGGTAGTGGTGGTGGTAATGGTGACAGTGGCATGGTGGTGGTGGTGGCAGCAGTAGCATTGATGGTGGTGGTGATGGTGGCATGGTGGTGGTGGTCAACATGGTAGCAGTGATGGTAATAGTAGTAAAATGATAACGGCCAACAGAAACCTATCAATTCTACTCCACCTTTCACCTTCCAAAGAATTACACCATGTAAAATTCCTACCCAACATAGGTAAATCCAACATTTCCAGATGATCTACAAAATTGTTAAAATCCTGCATCCCTTTGGACCTTCTAGTACATCCTCTTCTTTCGTTAGGAACTCTAATCTCATTATAATCACCACCCATGCACCAAGGCTTTTGGAAAGAGGGTCTTACATTGAGTATAGAATCCCACAACTTAGCTCTTTGACCCACATCATTAGGCGCATAAATATTTAAGAAGACACACTCAAATGAACCAGAAAGAGTACCTGATAGAAGCAAGAAATTTCTGTTACTGCAACACTCTGATAAGGAGAAAACTTCAGGATTCCAAATACTCAAAAGCCCTCCAGCACTCCCATCCGAATCTGCAGCCATAAATTCCAGCTTCTCCCAAGGCCAAATAGATCGAACAAAAGTAACATCAATATTTCTGCTCTTGGTTTCTTGAAGGAGCAAAACATCTACTCTTTTTTCTTTAATCATCTGCTTCACTCTACGTCGTTTTTCCAGCCTACCCAAGCCTCTAACATTCCAAGACATAATCTTCATTTGAAACTAGCTTTAACCCTGCTACACACCCCCAATTCACGACCAATCAGGTCTGACCCACCTGACCCCCTTTTGCAATTTTATCAAACCGCTCTGCATCTTGTAGCTCTAGCTCAACAATTTTTTGTACCACTTCATTCTCCTTCCCTTCGCAGTTCATACCCAAACGTTTGCCGAGCTGCAAAGTGGCGTTAGCTTCCTCAATAGCCAGCTTCCTTCTCCTACTCGATCGGCTGTTCTGGGACTGAGAATGTGAGAGGGCTGCAGCCGCAGCCCTGAGCAACGCACCCCGCTGAAAACCGCCTGAAAATGAGGCAACGTTTCTGTGAACTCCTCTCCTTCCCCTTCCTCTCGAACCTCCTTCCTTACCTGCTTGAAGACGATGGGTGTTAGCTGTTACCTCTGGTTCTCTACCCACAGTAGTTGTATTGAACCTGACAAGCTCTTAGGCTTGTGATGGGCACAGAGTATGCTTTCGAGACTGGGCCAGTCCATTTTGAATTTGGGGAACCACTTTGTTAATTAGCGCACAACTAAGCCCATCAACAGGACCTCCTACTTGGGCCCCTTCTAGCACTACCTCAATATTAATACTGGGTCTACTTCCCTCTGACCCACTCAGACTCTTAACAAATCCTGGAGTGAGTAAAGGAGGCCCACCAGAAACCATCCTGCTGTCATCATTTACTACTCTTGGTAACTTCTTTAGCATGCTATCCTCAACATCCTTCACGAAGCCACAGTCTGCAAAAGTGTCTTTAACCACCGAAGTCGAGTTCCCATGGTCTGACGCCACCAAAGCCGAGTTCCCATGCTGCTTTTGGTCAGTGTGATCCACCTCTTCGCTTCTGACATCTTGTTGAGGGTTAACTCCGGCAACTGAACTCTCCGACCGGGAAGGTGAAGAGATGTTCAGCCCCCATTTCTGGCGCATCTCATAGTCAAAATCCACACTGTTACTTCCTTCCCCCACCGAAACCTTGTAAATTCTCTTGTTGCACTCAACCTCTACCAATCATAAAAACTTATATAGACCACATATTTCATGGTTTGCTGGTCCTCAAATTTGAGTGTAAAAATGATTGATCCAAAAATGAGTGTAAAATGGAAAACTCTACTTGCTCAGAAACGAATTTTAACTGTTAAACTGAAATGCAAAATGAAATTTCATCAAAAAAAAAAAAAAACAAAACAAAACAAA